>CM017558.1:68932904-69207904 GCA_007844125.1 Sinonovacula constricta | reverse complement strand
TTATAGTCAGGTACTAATATATCAGAGTAGATGTATTATCTAGATTGCCCAGAGTTCCGATATGAAGACGAGAAAGTGGTTATGACTGCACATCGGACCCTCTTCTTTGAATAATTCTTGTATTATTATACTTATTATGAAACAGGTTCATTCAGATAAATACAGACTTCCATATAATTTTTTAAGTTAGCATATGCAAGCCAATTACCATAAAATGATACATGTTGTTTTAAGGTGTTTAAGCGGTTTGTCAGATGAACCATCATGTCTTATATGGTTATCAATTCATTGTGTTTATACTATTATTTTGACAACGAATGGTTAAATCAGCTAGAAATATTAAATACTAGAACATGCACTGCTTAAGCCAGTACATATAAGTTTATTCCAATAAATTACTGAATGAAATCACTAAATCAACGAATTTTTTTTACATTTCCGTTGTATGTAAATGTTGTTTACTATTACATGTTGTGTTTCTTTGATGTAGAGTATCAACTTATAGTTATAATTATTTTAAGAAAAGCTCCTTTATTATGGACTTAGAAAATTGTTATCAGTCTTAAGTCAGCCAGGGTAGTCCAAGTACATCTAACTGTTATAAACACGACATAACACATAACAGTGGAGGGACCTAAATCGAGTACTCGAGTTACTCGGTCATTTTCTAAATAAAAATGTAGTTTTCACTTCATCTTAGATTCTTATCGTCTGTATATAAAATCACTAAATACATTTATATCATTTGCTTTGGATATATGTGTTATATTTATATTGTAAACATTTTACAAATTTATTGATGGAGTCATTATATGTTATGAAAAATGCTCTTCCTACTTTACGATCTTTACACATCAGGAGAAACATTGGAGTCCCTTGAGACTACCATGTATACAGCATTGCACATGTTTTGATTGGAAGATGAGTAAGTAAAAAATAGACAATGCTTTTAAATATCGGTAAAATGCTAAAACTAATCAAGAAAATATTGTTTAAAATACATTTGAAACTTGCAATATTTATGATAAATATGTAAATATTCGCATATACAACGTATTTCATTGACTTCTTGTGTAGCTTCCACCGCCACGAAACAAAGATTGTTTGTGCTCACGTTCAGAATTCCATGTGCTCAATTTTTAACTAGACAAACCTCAATTTGTGATTATTAGGCATGTTACTTGTTCCATATTAAAATGCTTATATTGATCTGCATAGTGTACATTTTAGAGACTTGAAATGTTTACAACGTATTTGCTAAACTGGCGGCTTAGTTTTCGTGGATAAGACAAATCAGAATAGTGTGGTGTGGTGTTGACGTAAGATGGCAGTGAACAACAGTTGCCGATCAGTTAATTTATTTTATTTACCAGTGCCTTTTGACTTACATTATATGCTAAGCAAGAGTTGCCAAATGTATTTCGTGACCGATAAGAGCTCAGTGTAAAGACCAATCAGTAGTTGATTAGCTATTTGCCAGCCAATCAAAACAATTGGTGGGCGGTGCTGAGTGCTGAGACATGTCAATCGACGTAAAATTAACATGTCAAAAACTGTATACAGAAATGGGGGTCGGGGGTACTGATTTGTGAAGAAGTAACCAGACATGTAGTTTATTAAGTGACAGACAATAGGGTGAATGCTGGAACTGTATATTGAACATTATGATCGATAAAGCATGGGTGATAGCCAGGTACTTGGTACTTGGTCATGCGACTGGCAGCAATTGACTAGGGCCCAGTTTACTGAGAATTACAGCCTTTAACTTTTTGCTGTCGTCATTCATTTATTTTTGTCAATTTAGTTCTACTTCCAATCATAACGAGCACTCGAATAGTTACGTCAATAATCGAGTACTATATTCCGATCGAGCACTCGAATACTCGTTGACCTCTCTTATATAAAACCTTTCAATTTTTAGGTTTAGATTTTTTTATTTTAAAAAAGACACAAATAAGTGGCATATGATACAGTTAAAGTGTTTTAGTTTAAGCATTTGTAACTCGGTGTTTCGTATATTACTGAATCACCATCCATATTAACAAAATAGATGTGATTACATGCATTGTCTAAATGAAAGAAAGATAAACATATTCTCCAAACATGTTTTGTAAAGAACGATCTTTGATTTCGCATAAACAACATAAAACTGTCTAAATCAAATCAGTTATCCTAACCTTAAATACATTTCATCAAAGCACTCTTAAGACTCCGGACTTACGCCCCGATCAAACGGCCTGAAATCATACACATTTTATTTCTTTGGAATTTAACGCAATCGCACTTTCTCATCTTATGTGTTTTGCTGAATAAGATCACCCGCCATCTTTCTATTATAAGATGATTATTTCAGTGTGTAAAGGATGCAAAAACTTGATTTATCAATTAAGGGAACACTACAAAATTGTGACTGACTGATAACAATATTTAAACGATATTTAAATGATTATTGCAATGGTTGATAAACTAAGCATTCGATACGGGTCCGTACAACAACAAAAAATAAATATGCAATATAGTAAGAAAAAATCCATGGAAATCAACAGAATGTAATTGTCTAAGAAGTGCTTTGAGTAAAAATAATCAAAATTGATGAGTAGAATTTAGTTTGTGTTATTGCAACACAGTGGTAAAATAATCCAAATTTATTAAAATTTCCAACACCAACCTGCAGTCGTTTTCGTTATGTTTTCATCCTTAGTAAATAATCAAGACCTTTTTTTAGAAACTCTGGATTCTTTTTTAGCATTTATTGTCACAACTATGGTGGAGATGGAATTAAGCATAAGGCAGGCAATTAAACACACACGATAAGACGAATTCATAAATTCATTACAAGTGATAGGGATATTGTAATGGTCTATTGTTCAGTCTATGGTTCCACCAAATATGATTTACTTTTTTTCGTCTTTTATTATGTAAACCGTTAACAAAACATTACTTGGAACATCATATTGGTATAAAGTATTAAAGTCAATACAATAACTTACGACTGGTAAGCCTTCATTTTGGGAACATATGCTCTCAAAATATTTAAACATCATTAATTCTTAATATATCGGTGTTGTTAAATATGTATGTTTGTTTATATCAAATATAACATTTTCACCAAAAATGAATGAGAACGAATTAATTCATACAATTATTAATAACCATTTCTGTATAACATAGTTGTATGTATCGCTTGATTCATTAAGTTGACACATTTAAACAAAGCCCGATGTTAACAAATATTTTGAAACATGTGCATAAGATCGTTTCTGAACACCTTGAAATATATCGCAACATCAGTTATCGCAATATGCATGTGTTGGTAATGTCGCAACGTCGTTGTTTTTTTTCTTTTTTAACACGTGCAACTTTAGTGCGACTGTAATTGAAATTAATGCATCACGGTATAAATTGACTAAATCTTTGTATTTAGGCATGCATCATCTCTTGCAATTGTCAAATGTATTTGAGTTTGCTAAAATGGTTTACAATTCTTTGGTTTATTACCATAATTCGTTTCGGTATACGGAATAATTTATAGTTTTAGTTTGTAACAAGAAGATAGTATTGTTCTGCAATATAACATATTAAGTTCCCGTGAAAGTAATGCATATTCAATACGTTTTAACAAACGACATACAAATAACAGCAAGTAGTATTTTACGACGCTTAACACTCTTTTGTCTAACAATACCATTTTAAAGTAATAATTTTAGTTTAGTTTTTAGATTTGATGCCAATTTATTGTGTATCTTGTCATTGTAATTTTAGATTCGTTCAAAACTTAATTCCAATACATTTAAAATGCCATCTTACGATCGTTGATAACTTTTTTCATTTGAAAAGTATGAATTCTTATAATTTCTGTGGCTACACTCTTGTTCCTTGATGTTTGCACCTCTTCCTCATTTTTATTGGGAGCGTGTTTTGATTGTTATTGAATAAACCTAAAATGAAAAAATAATTTAACTTAAAGTTTTGTCGTTTTCGTTGACAAGTACATAAGAGTTGGGTTCACATACACAAAAGTGAGTTTACGACCAATTATTTTCCTTAAATTTTTAATTATGCTAGCTGTTTGGGTTAATATCCCTTTTAAACGATTATATGCGGAATACTTCTTTTTTCAATTAAACTGTCTACAATAAAATACTTATTTTTCCGAATATAAATATACTTCGTTCTCTATTTTCTTGTTTCTTCAGTTAAGTTGGTATTTTTATATTTATATTTTATTTATAAATTTTGTTGAAGATTAAATGCATAGCCAGCCATGTCTTCAATTTATTGTAACCGTAGTAAAACAAATCACAATTAAATAGTTACATAATTATTTTTCTTTTTTAAAGAGCCCATATAGGAAAGATAACATATTCCATGTTTATATGGGTTGATATTTAAGCGAGATTATCCGAAACTACCATATAATTCAATAATCGTATTCCAGAGAAGCAGCCCATTGCAAGAGACAAGTACCAAACATTCGATCCCTATCTCTCATCTTTTAAATCCATTTTATATCCATACTTGAAAATGCAGTAATAGCATGAGCTTATGTTTTGTCTAACTTACATTCAAACTAATGCGAAGTTAAATTTTTTGTGGACAAAATATGTAATGTGATAAGGTTTTACTGAAAAGAGCTATAAAGGCCTTATGAAAATATCATTGCAAAGACAAAAACATACTACTCTTCGTGCTAGATATGAACGTAGATTATATGAGTAATACCGAAAAGTAATCCCCGGCAATAACTGTCTTTCTGGCGATAAAACCGCCAGAAAAGGATAATATTATTTAAAAGCAAACTCATCTTTAGAGCAGATATTTTAGCTTTTATGAACAAGAAGAAGTAGTAGAAATGATAATAAGTATAGGAATATAAAAAATAGAATAAAATAAAATTATAAGAATGATAGCAACATTAATAATATTTGAAATAATAAGAATAATAATAAAAGCGCGTTGATGACATATACACAATGTATATACAGTGCCTAATTCACAGATTAAAAGACATACTTCATTAAATTAACGGCCCGGTAGCTAGAATAATGTTCTCATTGATAGCGAAGATTACGTCGTATGGTTCGGGCCGCAAAATGTCATCCTATTATTGCAGGTATAGTTATAAAGATGGTATCAATGCTTATATCAACCGGACGAATCTTATTTATTTATTTATTTATTTATTTATTTATTTATTTATTTATTTATTTATTTATTTATTTATTTATTTATATAATGTGTATCTGCATTAAAATAACATTTATAATTACAATAATTATTTTAGGTGAAAAATGAAACCTTGCATATTGAAATGCAAAAAGAAGATATCCATCATATCACGCAAGCAAGTTTGGTTCCGCTTTAACACCAACGCACCAGTAAACTAATATGTATATCGGAGTTATTTTATTTAAGAAGTATGGAGTAACCGTATTTATGTCTGTTTCAAAGGTTTTATTTAGCAGAATAGCCAACAGTGTATAAAACGATTTAAAGTCATATCAAGTATTTAGTAATTGAAACACTTTTCATCCAATAAATGATAACGTTCTTAACTTATGCCAAAGTTGTTTACCTTACCGGTTTTCCAAACATAATCAAACACAGTCAATTATATGTTTGAATCATTTATTGAACAAATAAATTGTCGGTTAACTATAACTACCTTTTCCTGTTATACTGTAAAATGGTCTTTACACTTTTATGTAGCGTCTGAATTCTATCAAGGTACGTGTAGCATCATTTTTAAACCTACAGACCATTTACAACTGTAATAGATAAGGTCAATCAACAATTAAACATAATTGTTAGGAGTTATTTTAAAGCTTCTACTTTAGTATAAACTCGTGCATACCTTTTATTGATATAAATAAATACTATAGGAGGTAGCTTAACTTGTAATGCTAACTGTAATACGTTCTCAATTAGGACCAGTCTGTGGCTGCTTTCTTAGCTTTTCTTTAAGTCATGATGTTCTTGCACAGTGTCGAGTGTTATCCACCATGTAAATACTATAAAATTACCTAGATCCTTTGCGAATTCAAATTAAATGTAATATTGCTGTACCTTCTTTTTGTTGGGATTCCAATTCATCTCCACTTTCAGTCTCGGTGCTTGGGCCCTTGATTGTACTTGCAAGGCTTGTTTGAGACTATTATTGATAAAAATGTTAAGTCTCTCAGTGCCGTTCAATGCTTACTTACCTTTTGAAAAGTGATAACATTAACTCACTTTTAATTATAGAGTACCTTTTATGCACCAATCCATTACTTTCTTCGAGAGCTGAATTGATTATCGCGTTTCTTCAATCATATTTAAGAATAGTTCAATAAATTGGATATAATATGTAAGCTAAATGCAGATACAAATATACTTGAGAAGCTTAATTCGGGAGTAATACGATCATTACACGTATTATTCAATTTAGTTATTGTCTCGTATGTCGTTTTTCAGAAATGCAATATGTAACGAAAACGGCTGATGTGCTCGTGATGCAAATCGATCTATCCTTTATAAAATTGCATTTCCATATGATTCAAAATAATACACAGTTAATGCAAAACGTAATGCTATACAACGCGGACAATCACTTGCTTGCGGGCTATGTGATATTATGTTTTTATAAAGTAAAAACTAGATTCTTGTAAGAGATGTATGTGTTGCCGGGCGATGAAGTTCCTGTATTGGTGTTATTATCATTTACATATATGTGAATATAATTTGTAATCTAGCATTTTCTTTTTACATATATTCTAATACACTGGACTATAAAGAACTCTTTCCTTCATATTTTAGACCGAGTATAACCTTCCTTTTTAGCTGATGGATGTAAATATAATGTTACTAACAATTAGGTTTTAATTCTTTATGCACTCAGCAAAAAATATATGTCCTAAAAATTTAAACATTCCATTCTTATAAGGCGACATATGCCTTTATCATAGATGATGATAGGCACAAGAAGAAAGTTGACTTAAAAGTTAAGGTTTCGGTTCATGCTTTTTGACCTTTTATTAACCATTGATTTGAAAAATACACAAAGTAAAACAATATACTTAGTAAAAGGTGAAACAATAAAGATTGGATACTGTGAAACAATATTAGTATTTCATGTTTGACTCTAGTGTCAATTTATCATCTATATAATGACATCTCGAGACATATAATCAATGAGTTGTCTGATAGAAAACATTTTCTACTAGTTTTTACGTTTTTCTAAGCATTAACTGTTTTATTTATTTCACAAATACACTTTGAAACACAAAACGGTCTGGCCAAGTATTGTTATTAGCTACTTATTTCGATAGATAACTAATGTCCGAAATAAATATATTTTCTATGACACGTCAGTTATTTCCGCTTACAATCTTCACAATATTAACATAAGTACCACATCTATGCTGATATTTAAACTATTAAAATGTTGTCAAATAAAATCCATTGAATGCCAACAAAATTGTATCGTCAAACTGTAAGAAAAAAAGTAATGTTACATAATTAAGTCTTGGTTACATTGTTATGTCTACAATTAACGCTTATTGATACAAAATGAAATCTATTGTTTCCATGAATATTACATAACAGACCAATAATAAAGTTGATAAGTTAATTTTCCGAAGTGGAAAATTATGTCGTTCGGTTTACATTGGAAGATAGTTCTTATTGAAAGTCATTCTACTGTTATTTGTTTTGGTTTTTGTTTAACATTTATGTTGTTGGTTTTATATTACGGGTTATGCGTATGCACTGTTATGATATTACTTGAATAGTCGATGTTAATGTTGTATTCTTTTTACAAGCCGAGTGGTAGAATTTGCTGAAAATTTGTATGAAAAGTGAACCATAAAGCGTAAAAGATAACTATGTTTCGTATAATATTTTGAATTCTCGTTGATCGACATTATTCAAGAAAAAAAGTCGCAAAGCCGACTTACTTTTTGAACATTTCCAATACATTCCCTAAACGACAGCAAATGGTGAAATAATTGAGTTATCCTTGTTGTTTTGATTACACTGTGGATGTTGTTGTTTTCTGCGTTTGTTGTTTGTTTATTTGTTTTGTTTTAGTAAGACGTTTGTTATTTTTTCTTACTTTTATGGGTTGTGATACTTATGATTGTGATGCTTTGACATGTTTGTTTTGTTTGTATTTTCTTTTCATATTGTTGTTTGTAATAGCACAGTGTTGCTCCTTGCCCATGACTTAATTTATTGTGTTCTTCTTGCTTTAATTGTTGTTGTTGCTTTTTATTTTAAACAAAGGAGGTATTTATTATGAAATTGTCCAACCTGTCATATGCTTACAATACATACATTTAAGTTCTGCTGAGTAGTGTTCACCAAATAGAATAAAATTTTAGTTTTGTTTTAATGTTGGAAGCTACAGTATTGTCTGAAAAACATAACATGATACATAAAACTACAAAATCCAAAAAAGTTGCCACCTATAATCTCGGATAAATTTAGTTTTTTTTTTTTTTTTTTGCTTTCTTTCTCTCCTCTCATCCAAAATGAACAAATATTATTTTATGTCAAGGGAGATAACAACGTATTGAAAACCGTTTTCATAAGTTTGCAAAGATATTGTCTATGGATTTTACCTTTTGAATATAACTGCTGTTTCAACCGCACATAGGAGAATGGTGATATGTTTTAGTTGGCCTCCTATCCCTAAAGTAAACTACACATGGAAAAATATATTTTGCGTTTTAACTAAATATTTATTTCATTAAAGTTCATGAGAGCTTTTACGATGATTGATAAAACGATGTTTGAAAGTAGCCTGTGTGACGATTTAGTTGAATATTTGATAGATTAAACAGAAGTAGCGTCTTTATTTTTAATTTTTTTAATTGAAATTTTTATTCGATTTAGTTATTGCTTTGCACTAAGAGTTAACATTCAAAATCATCATTATAATCTATTTATTACCAATGCAATGCATTTTGATAGGTGAAAAGAAAACGGTTAAAGTAACAAATACAATTGAAACATTAATGAATGTTAAAATAGTGCGATAAATAGTAATAACACCTACCCTTAAAATAATAATTGTTTTAATTGATCTAGTGGTGGTCATTTGCGAGTCATCATAAAAAAAATATTGACCGAGAATGTTTCACATGAATGCCGAGAACGCAATATTGACGATCGTGTTCTTTGTACGCGCGCAGTTGCTACAATAAGATGGCGTCTGGTCAAGGAAATCGACAATTTGTCAGTGTGACTGAGGATGATTTGGTAACAATAAAAGAAAATATAACATCAGCAAAAAAATAGTTTAACCTCAGTAGATTAGAATGCTTTTTGTGAGTATCTGTCAAGAAAAAATGTGAAAACAGTGTTCGAGGAAAGGAACGCTAGCGAATTAAATCGAATAGTGAATAAAGTGTCACTTTTGCGGACCTGACTAATTTGATATTGACTGAGACTATCCTTAGTCAATATCACATTAGCCAAGTCCTTAAAACTGTATACTAACCTCAACGCATGTCTTTATTTGTGTAATAATCAGTTAACACTCAGTTAAGTGAAACCTCAATTCTGCAACATTTTTCGGAGGCTCACTCGCTGCTGAAGTGTTACATACATTGCAAAACTATTCTGTTTACAGTTTTCTTTAGATTAGTGTATTTATTAAGCTGATTTCTTTAATCTTTAAAAGCAGATGCATATTGTTGTAAAGATACATAATGCAAATATAAAACATGATCAACATCATAACAGTTAAAATTATTTAGCTTGAAATAAATTTAAACATTTATGACTAATTTAAGACAAAAGCCAAGACCGAATGAATAAGAATTCATGGACAATCATGCCTTAACCAATTTGTTAACATTGCTAGTGATTGTTGCTGTACACCGAGAAAAGTTACAACCTCTGTAAATGTATTGGTACTGCCGTTTACTTTAACTCCTCCGTGGTGATGTTTAAAGCTTAAGAACTGAATTCTAAGGGGCTGGATAAACTGCTGATATTTATATATAGGTAAATAAGAAAAGGTCCTATCAAAATTTTCACAGATATTTAAATTTTATCTACCTGTAGACAAAGGCAAACATATATTCGTATTGCTGAGAGCGACCTAAGGGTGATGTTGTCTGTTAAAATGGTTCGTCGGAAAAGGGTCCGATGAACCAGTCTTCAGAGCGCTTTAACCTCCGAATAGTGAAGGCTATTTCTCAAAGACAGAGTTGTGTTCAAAATTCCATCAGTTTTAAGACAAGACAAATTTCTTTTCCCTCATAACATCTACAAATTCATAAATGCATTAATATTACACATTAGGGGATATGTGGTTTTTATTACAATGTTCGTTGTAGATGGAATTACTTTTACAGAAACAATCATAGTTATATTATCTTCATCTTCATCGAATGGTTGCTCCCTTGACATACTGAATCCAATGTGAGTGCACCCAGAAGGCATGATTAAATAGACGAACAAGTAAGCAAAACAGTCTAATCGTGCGTATATATTCATGACAAAAGAACGAATTCATGTGATTGCAACATATAGCATCTCCAATGCCCTATTTAACATAATATATATATAGTTTGCCTATTTGAATCGAAAGTGGGGGGGGGGATCTTAATATCACGCAAATGATAAGTAATTGTAGGATATTTATTATCCAACAACAGCAGGTGAAGTTTGACCCAATGATTTCAATGGGTGGGTGGATTTTATTAAAGAGGTGGAATCTTTAGAAGGTGATTGATACACGTTTCGATGAGATAAATAAACATGACGTTTGAGAAATTGTTATGGAACGAGAAAAGAATAAATGTAAATTATATAAATACATTTAAACTATACTATGTACGAAAGCTTATACGTTGCTTAACCGAAATATTGTATGCGTTTCTTTCGCTTTTTTGTTGTTGTTACTTTGGTGGGGGGGTTGTTGTTGCTTTGTTTTGTTGTTGTTGTTGTTGTTGTTGTTGTTGTTGGTTGTTGGTTGGTTGGTTGGTTTTGCCGGGGTGGGGGAATACAAGTAACAAGGTTATGACATTTTTGTTCATTTAATACCAAGCGGTAGCCTTAATTCCAAATGTACGACTAAGGTCTGGAAGAGTAAGTGTTACAGTTTCTTAATAATATGATCAACATTTGTTGATACATATGATTTAATCACCAGTAACTTCACTAGAATGTCTGAAAATGGAAATTATCACATAATGTCTAGTTTACATGATTACGATAAATACGAGGCTTAATAGTCTATGTTTATTAATTTTATACTACATTTAGGTAACCGTTCGTATAAATATCATTTTTACACGTAGAACAATAATCAATTTAATAATTTTAGCTAGCAAAACGGGTTTGACGTGTATTTATCATTTCTTTAATTGCTAAAAACAGAAATGATGTCAAATTTGAAAAGGCAAATAAACGTTAAATAAACAGTATATTGACAAAATGTTCTTAAAAGGAAACATAAAAATCAAAAATATATATTGTATTAAAAAGTCCTGCATATCTAATATTTGCAGATACTTGCACATATTTAAATATATCTTAAATACCCATTTTATTGGGGAGGGGGGGGGGTTCATTTCGTTTTATTCTAGCTATCAAGCTTCAACGATTATTGACAAGTGATGGCTGTTCAATTTAAAGGGTTGTTGTCTGTCAACAAGAAAGTATCAGAAGAAACTTACTTAGGTAGACAATGGCCGGGTATTAGGATCCTAGAAATACAACAGCAGTCTGATGACTTCTAGCTGAAACGAATTAAATTATTAATTGCAAATCACATAACCAGTTAGGCAACTTGAGTAATTATTCAGTGATAGCATCTGAGTTTCGAAACGATGGTGTAATCCGACAAAATCAAATGATTATATAAGCATTTATAAACGTGAACACTGAAAATATATTTAATTGTTTTTGCAAGTCAAGACTACATCATGGCGCCGAAGCAATGTGTTGCTAAAACTGAACACTGTAGGAAATTCTAAATATATAACAAATAGTTGTTAAAAGGACGGTCAAATGTTTATTAATGGAACCAATTGGAATGACGAGAATCCTTAAATTGCTATGAGTATTTTATAGTTGAACAGGATTCTCTGCGAATCGTTTTTTCGACAGCGACAAAGAGAACGGTGTACAAAAAACATACTGTGCGACATCAAGAAAGCTACAGAGAACATTCATGTGAAGCAAAATTATTGTTATTTAAAATCATATTGCAAAATAGGTAAATAAGAAAAGGTCCTATCAAAAGTTTCACAGATATTTAAATTTTATCTACCTGTAGACAAAGGCAAACAAGGTAAATGTAAATGTGACAAAAACACAGAGACGAGACTTAACACACCAAAAGAAAAACCATCAGTTACCGACTTTGAAAAAAATAACAGTACGAATGTTGCCGATTTTAATAAAAATTGATAAAAGCGGAAGTAAATAATATAAATAAAACTGTAAATAGTTCACTTTACCACGAAATTGTTAAGAATAGCTAGACGTCGATATTGTTGCCCTTCTGTCCCTGTGAAAAAAAACAATGTAAACTTAGAAAAGCAACAAATCAAATCAGCTTTTGATATAGTTTTGCAGGAATTATATCCTTACATGCAGTAATTGTTGGATTAACTTGATTTTGTTTACTTTATGCATCGTCTTATTTGTTTTTAAAAACTTTTGTCTTATGTTGTTATGATCAACATCGAGAAATCTGCATTATACGTAACTGAGCCGTTTATTGTGAGTAATCTTCTTGAATTAATTGGAAAGAAAATAAAAGAACAGGCATTAGCAAAATTAGGCAGTTTGACAATGTTTCTTCTTTGAAGTCTTAGTCTGAAATGCATGTTTAATGTTATGCAAATAATGTACTTTGTTTTGTTGTTTGCTATAGTGGTATGTATGCTGAAACTAGGTAAAAAAAACTTGCAGGAGAAGCCTCCTCTTTTAATTCTTTCTTCAGCAAAGCGTTATAGTTGAAGCACCACATTTTAATTATCGATGCAACTTTTGTAACAAAGTGACAATTACAGTTGTGTTTATAAAAGACGAGCAGGATGAGCAGCCATTGGATAAAATTAGTTTAATTTACAATAAGGAAAGTTCGTTAAAAGACTTTCAACTTGTACAGTGCTTTCCAGTTGGCTGATAGACGCTATGGTGTACTACGTTATATGAATGCATATTTCAGTGACACGACCTAATTTAGCGCAGTAAATATAACATGTTGGCAAAAAATCAAATACCTTAAGTATCATTACTTTTAGACAGGGTTTCAGTTAATGAAATATTACACGCAGAACTCCGCAAGTTTAACAAAAAGCACACATCACCAGCAAAACCGTGAGATAAAAAATTTAAAAATATCGACAAAATATACACTATGCATTGTACAGACTTGAATAAAGGTTACATAATATACCCTATTTTGATGAAATAGGAAGATAGGTCTAGTATCCTTAGTCGGCAGATCATTTTACAAAAACCCTGTCTCAAACAAAGAATTGGGTTTACATCTTTTTGTTCTTATGTATATTTAGCACACAGTAGTGTGACCGGATGGAAAAGGGAGATAATGAGCCCCGCGTCTGGTATAATAGAGTATTAGCTGCGCTTTTGAATGCTCGACGTTCTAGATCTCGACGGAATTTGTTCGCTTATGAAAACGTTCATACATAGACAACTGTAAACAATCTTTGAACTGTGCCAGTATATCTGTATAGTAGGATTTGATGCATCTTATGTTTAATGATTAATGTGCGGATCATTCAGTTTAACATGGCACTAAATACCATTGATGGTCCAATTTAACGTGAGCAGCATTTAGGTATACTTATTTTTCTGTAAATTTACAAACATTTGGACATAAATATGGAAGTTAGTTAAACTGCAATAGAATAGAATTGAAACATACCGATGGTTACCAGTGTTAAAGTAGTGAGGTCTTAAGGTAAGAAGCGTCAAAATGACATAATAAAAGTAAAGTATGTGTTGCTGTATGATTAAATGTAGAGTGGTCCAGCCTATTTTTATAAAGTATTATTATTATTATATTACATATAACATTATTATAATTCTGTCAGTTTCTGCCTTTCCAGAGTAAAAAAATAATTTTACAAAAGAATAAATTGTAATATACTTCACCGGAGGCCAACTTAAGAAATGGACTCCTCAGGTGCTTTTAAAAATTAATTCGAATATCAGATTGGCAGAAACTGTATTACATCCTTTAACTACGCTTTTGTATTGTTTACAACAAACAATCAAAACTCCGTAAGCTATTTAAGTTGTCCTTAATGTACATGCATACATTATAAAAATGTGTGTTTAGAAAATGGTTTTCGTAAAATACCAATTTCTATATAAAGCAACAAAGAACAGCTCTTGCCAGTCTGACATTCGACGTTACATTATTTATTTACATCCGTTATCAGAAATGTTCAATTTGTATCAACAAATACACCCGCAGCACATTCACACATGCATTAATGCGCTTGTTCACCTTTTAAAGGACAAATGTCATGATCGTATAAATGGATATGTCGCTAAACTAAATTACTGCATGCAAGCAACAAAATGAAAATAAATTATATAGATGCTATGTTTTTGTTGTTGTTTTTGTTTTTTGTTTTTTTTTTTTTGTTTTTTTTTGTTTTTTTGTTTGTTTTTTTTTTTTGCTTTCATGTGCAAGGAAGGATGACAGGGTCCTATTAGTATTGCAGCAAATATTAAAACTAACAATGCACTAAACACATGTGTAGGCAAATAAGTCAAATGTCTTGTGGAGGTTATAACGTAGTGACAGCAAAGGACACCGTTATATGTTTATAATCCATCTTGCATTTAAAATCAAGGTCCATATAATTATCTACTAGTTAGCAGAATATGGCACAAATAATGTTTTGATATAGATTCAACACCCATTTGTGATGACTTTTAAACAAGAAATGTGACCAACTAATGGAATTACCTTTTGGGCGCGTTTTAAATAATATTGTATTTCATATATTCATAATATGTATTTTCGCCCTTTTGCCACGTTCTCTTTGTCGGGTTTATTGTTATATGTAACACAGTTACATAAAATCAAGACGATGTGTCACATGCATAATTCTATTTGCCACCTTCAAGTTCTTCATGTGCAGCACTGAAGCAAGTCCTTGTCTAGACCATTTGCTGTTAATTCGATGCCATTCAAATCATTCCAAAATAAACTTGACTTAAAAGTATGCATTTGCATATCAATGTTTATTCTACAGTGCTATTGTCATTGTCTTCCTCTTTCACTGGCTAGTGGCTAGAATTTTACAACTCACAAGTCAACTGCTTGTTGTATTCTATTTGTCTATTATAAATTCGTTGCAGATCTTCTTATCTATGACTGAGTTTCCTTCTCGATAATAATTTAAAAGTTATGTTAGTATGTTATGTAAGTTTACTTACTTAAAAAAACTTGTTGGCATTACGAAACGTTACAATGCATTGTTTTTCATCTGTAATATATAAATCGTTGTATATTTACAACATAAAGAAAGTATTGAAAAATAATGAACAGTATGATATGTTATCATTATTCTTTACCCAAGGACACTTAATGACAGATAAATCTTCACAATGTTTTGCCAAAAGTTCCTAATTAAGCGCTTTATGCCTTCGAATATTGCAGAGTTGTAATGCAGCAGAAAAACGAGCTTTTCTTTTGGGTACACTTTTCTATTTATGCATAACTGTCATTTGGTTACAAAAGAAGTTTAAGACATTAGTTCTGAAAGTGATGTTTATACTGATTCTGGCATTCAAATATTATTCATACGTCTTCACGGTATATGTGGCCATAAGTAATAAAATCTTCCTCATTGTTTGCTAATAGCATGCAGAAAGAGAATTTGGGAATATCAATTTTATGTTCATTAGTACATCTGTCTGACAGACCCTCCAATGTTTAAATGATTGGCATGTATGTTCAAAGATATGACAGATTAATTGACATGTAATAAGGGAATATTATATAGAGAATATTATAACTTCTCCTAATGATAGCTTTAGAAAAATAATATTCAAATTCTCTTAAGAAATTATTGTGGTTTAACATGAAATATATCAAATATCAAGAAAGAAAGGATGTTTATTTAAATGTAATATTGTTCTACCTAACCTTCGAAAATTATTCTCGAAAAGCGACTACAAATATCTTTAACATACAGTGTTGTGTCGTAGACAAATCAAAGTCTTGAAATTTAACATTAATAAGGACGCCTTTATCTTAAAATAGCTTCAGGATGAAACGTACTTTCTCTATTCAAATGCATGTCACATATAACATAAAATAGAAGGACTAGGAAAAGAATTATTAAAATATTAAATAGAAAATACAAACATATTATATTCGCACACACACATAGAAGCATAGCTCCTATCCCCTCCACACACACACACACACACACACACACACACACACACACACACACACACACACGCACACACACACACACACACACACAATCGCTTCTCTAGAAACTTCTGCGTATGGGTCTCAGACGATGTAGTTGCTTACTTTTACTAATTTATGTCAAAAGGTCAATAAGATAAGGTCCACAGATATTTAAATCTAATCTACCTCTAGACAAAGGCAAACAGGGTAAATGTAAATGTGTCAAAAACACACAAAAAAAAATGATAAACAGCAGTTACCGCCTGGATCGGCATAAGGACCGACTGGGGTGCTTAAACCCGATTTGTGGAGCGATCGAACCTCGCACATCCTCAAGGTTGTTCTATCGAACAAAGAGTGTAAATGAAAAATCCCGTCAAGGCTTTAGGCATCGAGCGTTGTTGTTTTTTTATTTCCTACTAATTTAAACAAAAAATAATGTACAGTTTAGTGTTGGAAAACGAATAACCAAAAAACGACTGCATAGTTTGACAAAAATAACTGTCTCCACGAGTTAAGCTTTATTTGAAACAAGTGTCAAATAATATATGTTTACGCTGAATTCTGCCAGAGTTGTCAATAGACATACGTTATGTGTACATAAGACACTAATGTCTCTGTAGCTCTAGCGATGGCCACATTTAATAAATGACGACGACGTAGTGTTCTCACATTACAAACAACACTGCAACAGACCATTGTTCACATTACATACACCACTGCTACAGACCATGGTCCACATTTTATACAACACTGCTACAGACCATGGTCCACATTTTATACAACACTGCAACAGACCATGGTTCATATATATACAACACTGCAACAGACCATGGTTCACATTATATACAACACTGCAACAGACCATGGTTCACATTATATACAACACTGCAACAGACCATGGTTCACATTATATACAACACTGCAACAGACCATGGTTCATATATATACAACACTGCAACAGACCATGGTTCACATTATATACAACACTGCAACAGACCATGGTTCATATATACAACACTGCAACAGACCATGGTTCACATTATATACAACACTGCAACAGACCATGGTTCATATATATACAACACTGCAACAGATCATGGTCCACATTATATACGACACTGCAACAGACCATGGTTCACATTATATACAACACTGCAACAGACCATGGTTCATATATATACAACACTGCAACAGACCATGGTTCACATTATATACAACACTGCAACAGATCATGGTCCACATTATATACGACACTGCAACAGACCATGGTTCACATTATATACAACACTGCAACAGATCATGGTCCACATTATATACAACACTGCAACAGACCATGGTTCATATAAATACAACACTGCAACAGACCATGGTTCATATTATATACAACACTGCAACAGACCATGGTTCATATATATACAACACTGCAACAGACCATGGTTCATATATATACAACACTGCAACAGATCATGGTCCACATTATATACGACACTGCAACAGACCATGGTTCACATTATATACAACACTGCAACAGACCATGGTTCATATATATACAACACTGCAACAGACCATGGTTCACATTATATACAACACTGCAACAGACCATGGTTCATATATATACAACACTGCAACAGACCATGGTTCACATTATATACAACACTGCAACAGATCATGGTCCACATTATATACGACACTGCAACAGACCATGGTTCACATTATATACAACACTGCAACAGATCATGGTCCACATTATATACAACACTGCAACAGACCATGGTTCACATTATATACAACACTGCTACAGACCATGGTTCACATTATATACAACACTGCAACAGACCATGGTTCATATATATACAACACTGCAACAGATCATGGTCCACATTATATACGACACTGCAACAGACCATGGTTCACATTATATACAACACTGCAACAGATCATGGTCCACATTATATACGACACTGCAACAGACCATGGTTCACATTATATACGACACTGCAACAGACCATGGTTCACATTATATACAACACTGCAACAGACCATGGTTCACATTATATACAACACTGCAACAGATCATGGTCCACATTATATACGACACTGCAACAGACCATGGTTCACATTATATACAACACTGCAACAGACCATGGTTCACATTATATACAACACTGCAACAGACCATGGTTCACATTATATACAACACTGCAACAGACCATGGTTCACATTATATACGACACTGCAACAGACCATGGTTCACATTATATACGACACTGCAACAGACCATGGTTCACATTATATACAACACTGCAACAGATCATGGTCCACATTATATACGACACTGCAACAGACCATGGTTCACATTATATACAACACTGCAACAGACCATGGTTCATATATATACAACACTGCAACAGACCATGGTTCACATTATATACAACACTGCAACAGACCATGGTTCATATATATACAACACTGCAACAGACCATGGTCCACATTATATACAACACTGCAACAGATCATGGTTCACATTATATACAACACTGCAACAGACCATGGTTCACATTATATACAACACTGCAACAGATCATGGTCCACATTATATACAACACTGCAACAGATCATGGTCCACATTATATACAACACTGCAACAGATCATGGTCCACATTATATACGACACTGCAACAGACCATGGTTCACATTATATACAACACTGCAACAGACCATGGTTCATATATATACAACACTGCAACAGACCATGGTCCACATTATATACAACACTGCAACAGATCATGGTTCACATTATATACAACACTGCAACAGACCATGGTTCACATTATATACAACACTGCAACAGATCATGGTCCACATTATATACAACACTGCAACAGACCATGGTCCACATTATATACAACACTGCAACAGACCATTGTCCACATTACAACACTGCAACAGACCATGGTTCATATATATACAACACTGCAACAGACCATGGTCCACATTATATACAACACTGCAACAGACCATTGTCCACATTATATACAACACTGCAACAGACCATGGTTCATATTATATACAACACTGCAACAGATCATGGTCCACATTATATACAACACTGCAACAGACCATGGTTCACATTATATACAACACTGCAACAGACCATTTGTCCACATTATTATTATAGTGCATCAGAAACTTTAGCGATCTACATAATAATAAGGAAGCACGTTTAAATGACAGATTTGTTAAAGTATAAGATCAACATAAGTCGTAAATTTGTTGTTTGTTTTACATTATTACTTTGATTCTTGTGTATACAAATGCAATATAAAATAAATAATTTGTTTAAGGCTTATATGTTTTTAAAAACTGAACCAAGACAAAAACGATCAGAAAGGCCTAGTATATATAAACTTATAGTTTGAGATACAAATCAATGTAAGTTCAAGCATTATATGCAATGTAAACCTTTTAGAAGCAAGCGAGTCAAACTCATCAAGTTCTAGTTACATGGAACATTTAATAGTTATATTTCAATTACTATTATCACCATCTCATAAACAATTATATTGTTTATTTGTCATAAAGGTAACATTTTGCAGAGGAAAATATCCATTAATTATTTTAAGTTAACATCATATTCTAGTGTTATTCAGGTGTTATTTGGTTCATATACACATGTGTGTTAAAATGTGTATTTGTATATTTATAGTATATGGGCTTTTTAAGTAATATCTTTATATTTCATTGTTAAAGTAGCGCTTTAAATATAATTACAAAACGACATTGAACTAGTTTCCCCGAAATCAACATATTAACTTATTGTGGTATTTAGCATAGCAATTTATCTATGACAAAATGCATTCGAATTGTTTAGGGATTGGGATTAGCCGGCATTTTGGCCGATACTGCGCAGCGACATTTCTATCATTATAGCAGAGGGGCACTTATGAAGGTGCCCAGGGACTGAACCCGGCCGGTCCATTATACTGACACCGACGAGTCAGGCGTAATGCTGTCCCCTTAGCCCCGAGCGTTAGGAGGGAAGCCACTACTACCAACTTTAAAGTCTTTGGTATGACCAGGCCGGGGATCGAACCCACGACCTCCCGATCCGCAAGCCGACGCTCTACCACCTGAGCTATTGCGGGAATTGTTTAGCTTTATCGAAAGGTACCCTTAAGCTTGCGTTGACGTGTATATGCGAATTTGCCGTCCATACCAAATAAGTTTCATTCCTCAACCAATTATAATATCTATATTTGTTAATAGGCAATTATCGCTAACACATGTTCTATTTTCTAAATGGATATTAATATGGTGTGAAAAAGATAACAAATTATTCAATAAAACATTTTGATTCTAAGAGTATTAGTGTAATAAATAATTTGTATCCACAGTTTTTCTTTTGTTTTAAATATCCAATCATGATTATCCTTCAAATTTGTTCCTTACGTAATCTAATCTGTGGGCTAATGCTTAGTAATTTGTTTTGGTAACTTCGTGGTTATATTAACTAGACAACACGTCTCTCAACAATATGCTGTGAAAAGATACCAACGTATCATAGTGTTACATCTTCACCTTCATGTTAGTAAGTTTATATTTTTTTATACCGACAAACCTAAGGTAACTTGATTTTTTTTGTATTTAGTTAGCATTCTGAAGGCAGTGGTTAAATAATGCTAAATTACATGAAAACAAGGTTAGCAAGCCTTTAGAAAAGTTAAACACAACCTTAATTCGTGCAAATTTATTGACTGTGTATATGCACATACAACTTACACTAAAAAAACAATGTTTAAACTGTTTGAAAAAATACCGTTTTTTAATATTGCTGATTAAGATATTTTTTGTTTTGACCAGGGACATCTAGTTGTTAATAATTAAATTATTATCATAATTATTATTATTATTATTTTTTATATTATTATTATTATTATTATTATTATTATTATTATTATTATTATTATTATTATTATTATTATTATTATTATCATCATTATTATTATCATTATTAAATTATTATTGTTAAATAATAAAAAATAGAAATGATATGTATTTAATTTAACAGCTGCTATTTTAATTCACAAATGTGACATAGACGTTCTATTTTTTAGATAAGTTTATAAGATCGCGACTTCTACAATAAAATGCCGACTTCGCGGTGGCTGGTAACAGAAGAGCCTAATCGCATCTCCATTAGCAAGATTAAATATATTTACAATTAAGCACTTTTATCTAAGTTGCTAACAAATATATTTTTCTTCACTTAACATGAAATGAAAGATACGGTAATAAAAATTTCTTTTTTTCAGATAATTTTTATAAAAGAAGATATCATGTTAATCACATTATTACGAAAATGATTAAACAGGGTTCAGTTTTTAAAAGTAAATATACCACGGGGAGATTAAGAAGTCTCTATTTATCATATGGAAATCACACATTGGACAGCCGAATAAAATATTTACTAAGTTAACCACCTATTAATGGTTTGTTTTTCGTTTTTACCTTTTGTTTCAATGAATATTTTTGCTTAACAATAATGTTATGCTATTCTATATAAAACTGACAACGATGTATATATATGAGAAGTTGGAGTTGGTTGACATTGGCGGTTGCGAATTGCTTACTTAGCGTTGTATGTATTTTTAGAATCTTTTAAAAAAAATAAAACTCTATTTATTTATTTATTTATTCTTTTTATTTTTTTTTATTTATTTATTAGTTATGATACAACAAATTGCGATAAGTGGTGCTTTAAATATATAACTAATACTAGACTGTAGGGGCGCCCATGGCCGAGCGGTTAGAGTTGCTGACTTGTAACTCCTCGGCCACGCACCATGCCCGGTCGGGGCGAGAATTTTCACGTGGGGAGATTTTCCAGCTAACCTGCAGTGTGATGGTGCTTCTACCCAGACATACGTCTGGGGTCTACCTCCGCCAGCAATTAGCTGGACGTCGCAAATATGACAATAATTGTGTCGGTTCTATGGAACAAAAAACAAAACAAACACACAACACTGTGCATTTTATCAATGCTACACGTGGTTTCTTCTTAACATATATGAAATATTCTCCGTTCTTTTTCTTTTTAAATTGGGCTTAATAACTTACACCGAATTTAACCAATACTTGCCAATGTTTCACTCATATCTATTAAATAGCACAAGCAAGCCAAATCCAATACGACACATCATTACTGTTTTTATAAATGTATAGTATGAAAAATCCTGTGCGGTACAAAGGCAGTATGACTTCACCTTCATTAAGTACAAAACTGGGATTATTTACGGCATGTTTTGGAGAAGTGCCGACATAATAACGAAAAATGTAGGACTAACCCAAACGTACGTTACTTTAAATTGCATTATTGTCTTTTATTCTTAATTGGCATCGTGTCACAGTGCAAACTGGCTTCAGATAAATCACTTTATTTGAAAGCTTGTTATATCAATTCAACCTTTTAAATAAGGCGACTGCAAGGCAGCCTTTTTGGAATCAGGATAAAGTTAAGGAAACGATATAGAGTTTTATAAAAATGTCATTGTTTTCGTATTGTTTATCGATATATCTTATTAACCTTACTAATGAGTGCATGTAATTTACAGATGTGTTTGTATTTAGACGACAAGAATATATTTGCAAATAACAGAGGTGGAAACAGTAAACAGTATTTTAAGGCGATATATGCAGATCTTACACCACCTTTTATTAGATATAATATACGTTTGAAATCTAGTTTTATAAAGAAATCACGCATAACCAGGGTATCTAATGGCTCGGTTTCCACTGCATTGTAATGATGTCAAGGACACTACAAAACAAAGGTTAATGGCAAGTATTACAGCTAATAAATAGTAAATAATGTGAGGTCAGCGATCAGTGTATTTCTTGTTAATAGTTATGTTATCATTTAGAAGACCCTTTAGAGTTATATTGTAAACAGTTATTTAGACACTTAAATTGCACTTTTATATTTTTAAGTTATTTTGGCTGAAACTATGAATATCAATAAGATATGTTGCGGTAACGCTGGCGCAAATCATATGATCGGACAAAAATGATATTTTCTTCGAAACCCGGCGTCGAAAAATCACAACGCTTTTGTCTTAAATGTTTATAAACATTAAAGCGACTTGGCAGTTGCTCCCATAAATACTGAGGAGAAAGCCGTTCACTTGTTTTGATTAGGATTTTCTGCAATAAATCAAAGTAGAAGTAACTGCCAAAGTTAAAAAACAAGACAAAAAATAATATCGTTGAAAATGACATGCAGCATTACTGAGGAAATAATACAGAATATTCAAACCTCTGTTATTTTTAAAGAAAAGTTACTTCTTATAACAGATACAAAAGTAGTATCCATTTTCTAACAATTCGAATTTTTCGAACTGTTTATTACCTTTTGCACACTATTGAAAAGAGAGTTAATCCTCGTTCGCTAATCAGAAAAAGAAGGTGGCATATAACCCATTTTTTTTATTGAGCTTTTTGTAAATATTTTTAAAAAGCAGATACATTTTCCTTTCAATATAACCCTCAAATAGCTCTTGATTTTTATTGACAATAGTAGTAGTAGTAGTAGTAGTAGTAGTAGTAGTAGTAGTAGTAGAAGTAGTCGTAGTCGTAGTAGTAGTAGTAGTAGTAGTAGTAGAAGTAGTCGTAGTAGTAGTAGTAGTAGTAGTAGTAATAGAAGTAGTAGTAGTAGTAGTAGTTGTTGTAGTAATAGAAGTAGTAGTAGTAGTAGTAGTAGTAGTAGTAGTAGTAGTAGTAGTAGTAGTAGTAGTAGTAGTAGTAGTAATAGTAGTAGTAGTAGTAGTGGTGGTGGTAGTAGTAGTAGTTGTATTAGTAGTAGTATCGCTGCACAAAAGAAATGTTAAGTTAACAACATAATTCTGATAACCCAGTGAGGGAAATTCCTATCAGCTAGGTACAATAAAAAATCTCGATGCAACAATTAAATTGGACTTTTGTGGTATAAAGTGTTGACGCCGTCATTCTTGTTAAATTAAGGTTTCAGTTCGGGCATTAAAACTCTATATAGTGTTTATATCGAGAATTACATGTGTAAGATGTGCGTTTTATGCTGATTGATTAATGCAAGAGGTATTTTTCTCAAAAACATTAAAACAGGTTTGTAGATTGTAAGAATAAGTGATCTAATATAAATTTAAGGACAATATACATAGTTGTTTTTGTCCATTTTAAGTAAATTTTGACGCAAGGATATAACATTAATAGAAAATATACAATATGATTGTATATAAAAGTAGTAATCTAAACGGACTGGTTAAAACAGTTTAATTATCCAGCTTTAACCTTTGACCTAGGTTGTCTCATATAAACAGCCCACCGTATAAATGCTATTATACTTCGGTTTTGGTATATATATATATATATATATATATTCTCTCTCTTCCTATCGTTCTCAATTTCTTTCAAATTACAAGTGGATATATATCGAATACAATTTCCTTATTATGTGTTTTAATATGATGTAAAAAATTCATAAAATAGTTAACACATTTCAAAATCATGATGTATACTGACCTTAAGCTGAATATTAAATGAAATATCGTTTCACAAAAATCTTATCTTTTTCCGAATGGTTAATAAAGCCATCAATTATAAGCTGCGTGTAATATATATACTAGCCAATAGGACTTTTCTTTGTCGTATCATGCTGTAAAAAGAAGATAAATGCGTAAATTGAGTTACATTTATATCAGCATACTGTATTAATATATTTGTTTCTGCTCGGCGATGTGCCCAATTCATCATCTACCTAATGCCAACTCAAGACATGTAATCCATATAGTGTCTGATAGAATCGTTTTCTACAAATTTAGGATTTCTATCACGATCTGTTTCGGTGATTTAATATACACATTACGAAACATAAAACTGTCAGAAAAGTTAAGTTATCTCAGACTTGTATTGTGTTATGTTTGCTCTTACCCCAGAGATAGCAAGCTAATTGGAAGAAATGTGAATGCCATGCAAAAGTCAGTTAAATGTGTCCATATATAACATCGCGACGATTCGTATTCATAGAAATCATAATTACCCAATATATATATATATATATATATATATATATATATATATATATATATATATATATATATATATATATATATATATATATATATATATATATATATATAGAAATAGAGAAATTCCAAGCATTACCGATTTTAAACAGTCTATCGGCCAAAGCCCCGACTAATGGTCTTTAACAGAGTTCTGACCTAGCGTATTTCATTATGTGTTTTACTTGAACTTAATATTTTTAACTAAACCTTTGGCAGCGAGTCAAACTTACACTCGCAATATTAAAGCAAACAATTGATTCATGAAGTTTTGATGGTGTATGGGTAGTCTCCCGAGAACTGTTTTCAGAGATTACAAGTCTATGTTTCTCTTACAAAGATAAAAAAAAACATCATTTGGTTTGATTTAAGGTCATTTAAATGTATTTTTGTAATTTTCTTTATTTCTTTATTGATTTCTAAAACAGTCATAATAATGAGATTATCATATTTTTGATACAATGGTATGTACATTTTCAAAAAAACAGAAGCTATATCTTTGCAGGTAAATTTAATACTTTTAATATATTCAATTTGAATTCATTTCGTCATATTTAGTGAAGATGTTTAAGTTTTTGTTAAGATTGTGGTTGGTTGGTGGTGGTGGTCGTGTTGGTGTTTACAGTTGATTTCTGTTTTCGTTTATTGCAGCTTTGTTTCAATTCCTTTTATGATTCTGTTATTCTTATGGAAGTTACTTCATAATGTAATACCTATGAAGAATAAACAGACCTGTTATGGAAAAAATGAACATAGAATTAAAAGAAAGAACACAATGTTTTTCATAACAACGTGAGCAGTTGGTACATTTTTAGGACATATTCTTTCAGTGACAGATTTTTCATCAAATTTCTATAGACTATATAAAAGAAACAGAGTGTGCGACGTTACAGCTCTATAAAACCGATTAAAGCACCTCAGTCGGTCCCTTTAGCCAAATGACCGTTCCAAGGAGGTAACTGTTGGGTTTGCTCTTTGTTAAATGGCTCATCACAGATTTATCCTTACTTTTACATTGACTTACATGTAATATCCTTTGTCCTGTGCTTTTACAAATTTTGGTATATGTTGCAATGCTCATATGACTTTGTCATTTATTATTATGTTAAACAAAATCTTCATATGTTTATCTACTGATTATTATTACGACTCATTTCCCAAAGAACTGAAATAACAAAATTTGTTTATACTAATATTCAGTAATTCTTTAGAGGCACAAAATCTTTAAGTATTTCTCCGGTATCAGTTTAGTAAAAAAAAATATTTATTTATTTATTTATTTTTATTTATTTATTTATTTATTTATTTTTTTATTAATTTACATTTGTGCCAAGTAGAGCAAAATTGTCACTAAAAACAGATCATATAAAGCAATGCTCAAACTCCTCAGCGTTTCTCCAATTATAGGTCAATAATAAATGTTATAGTTGAAAGAAAGGTACAGAGAGGAAACGAGAGAATGAGGCGGTAATGGTTACCTGTGTTCACAGAGAGGATAAAGACGTTACTCTGGTTATGTTCTGTCTCATGAAACACATCCACATTTAAGTCACTTACACTTGTCAGCATTTTATACAATTTGTACACAATGCATATACATTAGAAGATAAAGCACGTTCGAAAATAAATTTTCAAGTGCCTGCCTTGTAAGTTGATTTATTTAAGTAATAGTAAGTGGTAAATTTTAAAATCTGTTTGCTTAAATACAGACATCGACAACAAATGTAAGTAATATAAGACTAGCGGCTTTTGTGATAACAACACATTTATGCATTTTGCCTATGGTTTCGACAAAAACATCATTGTATGAAACTTTCTAAGTAGAAGTCAAACAAATTAAATGGATTGCCAATTTAACCTGACCTTGTGTATTGAGTAAACACAATTTAAATAAGCTATACATTACAGAAAATTTTTCCAAAACATTTTGTTCGGCGAAATATGTGTTTAAGGAAATTTAGTGCAAAATACGTTGGGTCCTATAAATCATGTAATATAGATAAAATATTACTCACAAAACTTCACCAATAAATCTTCTTGAAAGAGATTGTTTTGCATTACTCAATTGAACATTTTTATCAAGATTAAATAAATCTGCTAGCTAAAAGAACGATTCATTTTCCATTCATTAGAGTTAGAGGTTATATAATATTACTCTACTGGAAGATAATAACATCGATGTGTGCTTTATATTGTAGTTTTTTCTTCTTTTCTCGTATGATCCCTATCTTTCTCTCTCTTTCTCTCTCTCTCTTATACTCTCTTTCTCACTTTTTCTCTTATTATATCTCTGTTATTTCGGTTGAATATGCACCCGAGTCGGCCCATATTGCCAAATGACCGTTCTAAGGCGGTAACTGTCGGGTTTGCTCTTTTTGATAACTGACACATAAGATAGATTTTATTCTTTAACTTATGGCTTGCATGTGAGTACGTCTGTCCTGTGCCTCTTCAAATGTTGGTATATGTTGCAATGCTCATAGGACTTTGTCATATATTCTTATTTATGATCACAACAGTGTTACTTGTGCAGTGTGGCGGTAGTAAAAAAATATTCCCATGCATATAATTTATGTTGTTATTTAATTCATCCTATAAGGATTGTTACGTGTATTTTCTTTGATGGACATTCGACTTTGGTTCCTCAAAACCATCTTCTTATGTACAGGATGCTACGACCATTTAGTCTTCTCTGGTCATTTTTTTTCTTGATTCAACAAGTTATTTTTATTTATAACAATTATTCTGTAGTTCTTCTAATAAGTACCTCTCTCTTTCTTAAAACATTTTTTCAATGACGACACTAATTTTGTCAAAACTTATCAAAGAAAAGAATAGCGCTTGGACATTTACTATTCAAACAGATTGGTTTTCTTTATTGCTTGCATTTTATAAACCCACCAGGAAGTGCGAGGTTAGAGCTTTGTAAAACCAGTTTAGGCAACCCAGTCGGTCCATCTTTCCATATTGCCAAATGACCGTTCCAAGGCGGTAACTGTCGGGTTTGCTCTTTTCGTTAACTGACTCATCAAAGATTTTTTTTCTTTTACCTTGTCCTGTGCCTTTTAAAATGTTGGTATATATTGCAATGCACATAGGACTTTGTCATGTATTCTTATTAAGATTTAGAAACTAAACCAATATTAAACTTAATTGCTGGTAAAGCATATATTATACAAAGCCTTCAAAGCAAATGTGTTTTTGTAACTTTACCATAACATAAAATATCCAACCTTACCCAAATGAAAATCCGAGTATCATGTATTATGCACCACTCAGCAAAATTTGGTTTGCCATATCTTCTTGTGAATAAGTAAATAAATGCGAAAATTGAGTTGCATTGATTTCAGCATTCTGTTTGACTTTATTATTTTCTGTCCGGCTGTGTGACCAATTAATCATCTAGGTAATGCTAACACAAGACATATAATCAATGTAGTGTCTGATAGAAAACATTTTATATAATATCATGTTTTCCTCGCACGATCTGTTTTCGTGATTTAACATACACATTACGAAACATAAAACAGTCAGACTAAGTTAGTTATCACGGCGTGTTATGATTGATTTGTGAACTCTTTCTGTTTATTCTTTCGGCTCTTATCTCACATAGATCATGGCTATGGAAAATAAATGTGTATGGAAAAAATGAAACAATTATGTATGTATTAAGCATCCGAAATATTTAGGCTATATAATAGCTAAATATTTAGCTCCCACTTTTATAAGTTTAACATATCGAAGTGTGTGTGTTGCTTTTGTCTGAATGAACGATAATAAAAAGTTAGTTTTACAGTTCAAGTTCAAACCATAACCCGAATTATTTTTTTCTAAAAGACGATAAAGAAAACCGAAGGGACTTATTAACTTTTCTTACCTATTTAAACTTGATTAAATATTTATAGATAACTGTTCAAACTAGGGGAGGTGATTTCAGAAGAAACGACTCATGCCTTTGTTACGTTCAGAAACAAGTTAATGAAGCGTTTTATTCTATGTGCCTTTTCTTAAGCAATGGTTGGTTTCTGAAAACAATCATAATCGTGCAATAAAACCTTCAAAATCTGCTTACTTAATTTTACATGGAGCGAAAGTTAACAAAATAAAATTCTAATGTTTTATATCATTTTATACCAGGGAGGCATCACTGTTGTTGCAAAGCATTTTTCCCCGCAAATGTTTGGCTATACTGTATTTTCGGTAGTTACACATCTAAAGACGTGCTTACAAACATATTGTGATTTCTTTTTTCATTCATTAACATCTTTAAGCATGAAAGCTATATCTAGAACATGGATAATTTAGCTTCTTTAAAGAGGGGTTACAGTCATAACATGTGGCTTTGTTGGGTTAATAAAGATAAAATCGCCGTGCAATGTGTATTACTATCAGTATTCTCCCTAACGCATCCCACTTACGGATATTTAAACAAGTATATTTTCAGATTTGTACAAAGTAGCCGCTTTTGTATTTCAAACTATTTGCTTATTAATTGAATAAATAAGTACATGATTTGCCAGAGGTACACGCTCCTGACTCAATCTTCGGACAGTTCTTTAAGTTTGTAAAGTAGATTGTATTATTTTATGTGTGAAATGTGTTGTTAACCGTAATTATCTGTATTTGAAAGGAAAGACGGATATAGAATTAAGTAAATTGCATCAGAAAAATGTTAATGCCTATAAAGTCCTGTGCATAGAAGCTTTGTAAGAAGCAAAGACCGTAATTTTCTTTTCAAAATAATTAACAGACTACAATTATGATTTATTTACTACCTAAAGTTTCCATCAAATGTATAATAAAGCTTAAATTCAATCATAAAATGTGATGAACAGAAATATAAACACCATTCAATTGTACTCAATTCCAAGAAAATGTACTATAAGTGTAAAAAAATTGCCTCCTCCCTTATGATGCTGGTCGTTTCTTTTGTGATATTTTGCTCTATCATATTTCAAAATACATTAACTGTATCAAACACAAAATGTGTATTTGTTGTTGGACATAGATACATTGCAATTTTAGTAAACGTTTAGTCAGTCATTTATTTGTATGTGGTTTCTATGCAAATATCATATAAATTGTTTGTTTATTTTACACAATTTAAGAAAATTTAATGTTAAATAAACTTCTCACCAGAAGAAAATGAATCAATATCGATTCAGACAAAGGCGCGCGGATTTTGGAAGGGAATCTCTCAACAGGACAATATTTTCTGGTTACTTCAAGCCACGTGATTATTATGGCGCCAAAACGGCTATACGATTTGCTGTTCAATTTGATTATAGAAGAATATTTTAGATTATTTTGATATTACATAACGAAACAGTAGGGAATCAATGTTCGAAAGACCGAGACTTTCTCTAAAGTTTGTCTGTTATCAAGATATTAGCGTGTGTATTTGGTTAACACAAACATTGGAAACACTGTGTATATAAGTGGTAAATGCTCATCTTAAGTAAGACGATACGTCTGCTGATTTATAGAGGATCTGATATTAGTGTTCATTAGGTACTGAAAATATTAAACGAGTTTAATGAAACGAAAGAAACGAGGCTCTGCCGAGTTTCGTATCGTTTCAGACAACGAGTTTAATATTTTCAGTACCTAATGAACACTAATATCAGATTCTATTTATCACATAACCAAAACACCAGCTGTTTTTGTTTACAATGCATCATCTTTTTATAGTATGAACAGTCGGCCTTGACATGTGTAATTCGGTTTGGAATAATCTGTACAAAAGATAGTTCAAGTATTTACTCATCCATTTTCCACACAAAGGGAACAGTTTCGTTTATAACATGACGAAAATGTTATCTATTTATTAATTAAAATAAAATTGTCCAACAAAATGAATGAAACAGCGACAACAAAGTGATCGGGAAATGGCATATACACCACAAATACTTAATGACGTCACACTACGACAATGACGTCACACTACGATAACTTAACTAGTGAGTTATCAAAAATAACGCATGAGATGTTACCTCACGCTCGCGCGGTAGGTTATGTGATAAAAATGGATCTTACACATTTGCTTTTCGGTGAAATCGAACAGCATTCACTGGGATTTTGCTAAACTATTTTGAATTGCATATACAACATATATCCACTTGGCTGTATAAATATAACTACTCACACGCTCAAAAGGCAGACCACCAGACAAGTTAGCGGAATGACACAAGCTGAGCCTTATTTATGCGCTTATCAATTTTGTTATTTCTTTTGCAGTAGTTCTGTCTAAAAGTCTTAAATGTTGGCCGCTAGATCCTTTTCACTCCATAAAAATGTTATTTCTTGAACATCGTCCAAATATCAAGGAGTGTTGTAAATATGTATAAAGAACGGGTGAGAAGGTGTGACAGCTGGTTCCATTGATACAGAGAAGAAATCCATTTATATACATTGGCAAAGAATCAAAGAGGCATACTGCCTTCATTTAGATTCAAAAAAGACATACTGAAACATGGCAATAGAATAAATTATATTTCTAATATGTTGGTGCCTATGTCTGTCAGACAAGATGTTTCTGTACTAAGTTTTTTTATTGTATTGACTATATTAGAAATATCGTGGTTCTAATTTACTTACTAATATAATAGTCTAATTTGGTACCAGTAAACATTAAACGGGTGTTAATCTTTTTAGATTTATACACATGACATAAGGATTTTGATATCATATAACAAATCTTTGTAAATAAATAAGTATATAATACAACGTACACAAAATAAAAAGATACCAAATAATGTTAGTTTCCTACAAACAAACCGTTGGTTATTCATCGGAAAGCGCAAGAACATAAGCTAAATTATTTTGAGCTTTACGGTTACTTGAATAACTAACACCAGTAATGCATCACTCCTTTCTAATTTCACAAGAAGCTCATTATTTATTCTAAACAACCTTCGCTTTAAACTAATTTAATGGTTAAATAATATGCAAAACTCATTTAAAACAAATAAAAAGTATTATGTCATTTTAAAATATACTTCTTGTGCTTTAAATGCATTTTTAAAAGCAGATTTGTCGACTCAAGTTGTAATTTAAACATTGGCTCCGGAATGTTGTATGTAATACATGGTTTAAGCATAACATGTGTATTCAAGGTAATTTATTTCAGTATTCATGCTTAATTGTCTTCACAATAGTACCAGTTATGTTTCTAGTCTGAATACTACATGTATAATATTTCAATTTTATATAATTATAATACTAAAACTTGTATATAAGTATTTGCCAACAAAATGATATTACATTCAGTAAAGAAGCAAGTGTTGCTAGGTCATATTAGTAAAAATTAAGATTTTGTGTTGGTTCATTAATAATATTTAGACAACGTGTGCAAAAAAAAAAACAAAAATAAATATAAGCGAGTTAAAATACTAAGTATTTTAGTCATTGCATACATTTTTGCACGTAGGTCTTAAAGTAAAACCACACCGGTAAACTACCAATAATAATGACATTTATTATATTGACTGTGGCAACCTAAACGCTTACAGAGGTATGCAAAAACTAACTATTTATTCAAACAAAACATATACGATTTACTTTCTTGTTCGTAAAGTTAATTTTGTATATCAAAAATCTGACAGTGAACTTTTTTGAGATAAAATAGGGGATCTAATAATCTTCGGTATAATTTTTTACTTAGTTCATATACTTAAATTAAATCGGTTTTAAAAGTGTTCCTCACAAATTGAATTATTAAAAATCTGATCATGATTTTTTATATATGGCAAGGTTATCTACTGGGTTTTATGCGAAGTTTTTGTAAGAATATAACCGGAGATTTAGACTGCATGAGACAAACAACAACTGTTCAAAATTAATAACAACACGTTTGTTAGTTAATGACTGGAAACTGATCAAAGGGCTATTTTGACTTTTAAAACTTAGGAACACCCTAATATTATAAGGAACCAAATAAATAAATTCAACTTAACGCTAATTCATCAAATTGTCTTATACCAGGATTCCGTCGTTTTTGACAATTAGTTGATTCACTTAACACATTAGCATGATGCAAACGCTTGTCATTCAAATGTTAACTAGCATTTAAAGCCGTAAATTAAATCATTTGCATAAGAGAATGATCCATTTACATAAGTCTGTATGTACATAGTTCACTATCGATGTTATTTTCTGTACAATGTCGTAGTGTTGCTATGTATTAGCGTTATAGCTTAATTACATTAATTGAGTCCCACAAAAAATATTGTCACAAGCATTCGTTTAAGCAGGATTTAAATATATAAATTCACATGAAGTCATACGTAATTTTATTAATTTAGTTAATGTACGGCTAAACCACTTAAACATATCATCAGTAAGAATATATGACAAAAAAGAGCATTGCAACATATACCAAATTCCGAAAAGGCACAGAACAAAGGCACTTCACATGCAAGCCAAGCAAAAAGTAAGGGGTGCTTAAACCGGTTTTACAGAGCTCTAACCTCACACTTTCTGACGAGTTTCTCAAATGCAAGCAATTAAAAGAAAAACTATCTATTTTAATACAAAATGTCCAAGCGCTGATATTTCCTATAAGTTATGACGAAAGTGACGTCATTGAAAAATAATGTCCACATAGTGTTTAGAAAAGAATATGGTATTATTTCGATTTGAAAAACTACACAAAAATGGTTGACTATAAATAAAATTGACTTTCTGAATCATGAACAAACATCATCAGAGACGTATATATGATTGTAGCATCCTGTTCATATGAAGATGGAATTGAAGAACCAAAGACCAATGTCCATTTAAGGAAATACACGTAACAATCCTTATAGGATTGATTAAATGACAACATAGATTACAGGCACGGGGAGATTTTTTACGACCGCCACACTGCACAAGTAACATTGTTGTGATCATGAATAATACTACATGTATATGACAGAGTCCTATGAGCATCTCAACATATACCAAACTCCGAAAAGGCACAGAACAAAGGCATTTCACACGCAAGCCAAGCGAAAAGTAAGAACAAGCCCGCGACGAGTCATTCAACGAAAAGAGCAAACCCGACAGGGTTGTGTTTTTCAAATGTCATAAAAATAAATTGGTCCATATTCCACATAAGTAAATAAAAAGATAATCATGCCATTCGAACAACTAATTAATGATACTTCAGTAGAGTGACTACACAGCTATAATTGAACGTCTGTTGTGTTGCATGTTAATCATTTTAAAATGGCATGTATTAATATGCAAATACATTCCTGCAATTAATCAGTGTCACTGTAATACGTTTGTCATAGATTTCAGTTCCGCTCATGAATCATTGCCTTGGGATGATGTCCATTATACAAACTGCAAAACAAACAGTAGTAGATGAAAAACCATGGACAAGTTACGATCTTTGACTATAAGTCTACAGCATTTTGAAACTAATGAACACTTACCTTATTGTAATAACTACATTTATTTCATGCATTCATGCATTGTAGCACCCGCATTCTTGGTTTTACGTCGTCTGACGCCAGTGCGAATGGCATAAGCACTTTCCTTCCGTTTAAGAAATACAAGTATGTATTAGTTCTAAGTGAGGATAAAGAAGTCAGTCTTGTTCATGGTGCTTGTTCGACTATCTACAGCCTATTTGATTTAGGTCACAGTCTGCATTATGTACTCTTGATTGCTCTTATAAAGAAAACATTTGCTTGAGAACAACGTCTATATATTGCATGTCATGAAAGTAATGCATTTTTACCAACACTTTCTTAGAAAAGTTTACTATGTGGAATTACACGGATGTTTGTGAAGCTCTATGTTTCCTATTAGATAACATTTACATAAAATGCGGTTTATTTAGACAAGTAATTGGTATTCCTATTGGAACCATTTGCCATTGTTTTAATACTGCTTTGAACGTGGTTTCACGTTAACTGTATGCCCTTCTAACCAAAGCCAAATTACAGAGGTTTTCAATTTAACGTCACGCTATCCTGACGATATTCTAACTATAGATATTCTTTTCTTTTCTCAAATGATCCATTTGATTTACCCTCAAGAACTTACCCTTAATAAAGCAAATAACTGGCATTTAAATGCAGCATTTCTAAACATTGAGATTGCTTTTTCCAATGACGACATCTCTACTTAAATCTTTGACAAGAGTGATGTTTTAACCTTTGGTACTGTGAATTATCCATACCTTGACGGTGATTAACCTCGTGCTACCTCCTTTGGTATTTACATATCACAACTTACAAGGTTTGCATGAGTTTGTACTAAAGTAGAAGATTTCAACGCTAGAAACCGGTTTATTTCTTCCAAACTGTTACAGCAAGGCTTTCGTTTTCAGAAATTGAGAAAGGCGTTTTCAAAATTCTTTCACCGCAGTGATTTTATTACTTCTAAGTATAATAGCAGTATCAAAACACTTATGCAGAAAGGCATAGGCCATACTGCATTTTATGGAAATGTTTTATACAAGTTAAAGAAAATCAAGGGTCTCAATAACTTTTCTGCCCGCTTTACAAAAACTTATCAGAAAATTTATTGCTGACGGTTACAACCCGGGAATCCTTCGGTGTACTGCATTGCTTGCAATTAACCCTTTTACATTCAAGAACTTGCATTGCTTTTAAATTACACGATGACCGGACTGGTATTTCAATGTATATGTAAATCTATATGTAAACAGTGACTTAAGGCCATAATTAAACAGTCATTGTTGGATTTCTTGTCTCTTCATCTCTCTACAACTTGAGCAGTCTCCATGCACTTTATGAGAGATTGCATAGTAGTTATAACATCGGCATTGTTTATACCTTTATTATATAATATACCAACTGCGGATACATCATCGGCTTTTTATTATATGTTATTTTTAAAACTTATTTACTCTTAACAATACTACATTTTATTTTGTTGGTGTAGGTGGTTTTCTAAAATTCGATGATTTATTTCGTACTTTTTACATTTCACTTTTGACACTTTTGGCATAAGACGTCATGGCATTGTTTGTCATCATTAAATTGATCTTATTATATATCAGCGCTTGGGCTGTTTTATTTGTCCTTATTATATATCAGCGCTTAGGCTGTTTTTATTTCAAACTACTCTTTTATTTGGAATATTTACGTTGCCGAGGCTTTTATCTACTGTACACACTGTACATATGTTGATAGTTTATTTTATAACTAGATAATATGTATTTATATAAGTTCATTGGAGACCAGTAATTAGTTTAATTTATGAAATTATGACACAGAATAACATATAATCTACACATTTTACCGATAACACCAATTTTGGTCTTGATCTAAGTATAATCTGTAATATCCAAGTATTTTGTTAATGACTTTACAATTCTTTTCTACAGACCTCAACTTGTAAGTATAGACCGTTTTCATAGCTATATTAAAGTACCTCAGTTTTGTTAAAGTTTTGTAAAAAAAAGCTACGTCCTACAAAACGCACTAGCACTTTTGTTAAGTTCATTACATTGATTTTTTATTTGTTTATTTATTTTGCTGTTTGTTTTTTGCTTATCAAATTATTTTGCTTATTTTGCTTTTATTCTGCCAAAAGCTGGTAAAATATATATCCTGAACTGGACAGTTCTGGTGTTTGAATGTTTAGTTTTTATGTTTCTGCTTATAATATTTTGCATAGTTGCGTTACTATGCTATGCAAATCAGTTCTTTTGATGATCTTTCCAGCTATACTTACTTAGCAGTCACTTATAAAAGAATACAGTATTGTCCTGTTTAAACAAAAGAACTTTGAGACACCCAGAAGAATCAAACAATATTCAAATGTAACTCTACAGGTTTGATATCCAGTACTTTTATTATTATGTAATTTTTGATTTTCTAAAACCTGTCTCAAATAACTTTTGATATATGAATCAAATATTATCAACCTAAGGCTTGTTAGATAAAGGTAAAAAGGGTAAAACTCTGATTCTTATTAAGGCAAAATATTAATGTGTTATAAATTTCTCAGAATTATAGTATACACATATGTAGATAATATAACAGAGCTTGTATGTCTTTTGATAATTAGATGTTTGAAAACTTGTATGTCTATACGTTACATGTTGTGAATGGAAATAAAAATTAAAAAAAAAGTTCATTGTATCTGTTTTAACTCCCGATGCAGGTGCTTACTGTTAGTTGTTTCACTTTGACGGGATATTTTTATTTACACTGTTAGTTTGATAGAAAACCTTCAGGAAGTGCGAACTTGGAGTGCTCCACAAACCAGGTTTAAGCACCCCAGTCGGTCCTTTTGCCGACTGACCGTTTAAAGGCGGTAACTGATGGTTTTTCTTTTTGTGTATTATGTCTCGTCTATGTATTATTGTCACATTTATATTTACCATGATTGCTTTTGTCTAGAGGTAGAATAAAATTTAAATATCATGCGAAAATTTTGATAGAACCTTTCTTATTTACCTATTCTTGATCTTATATTTACAGCCAATAGAAAGGAGAAAGGATTTATAAGCCTTTATATGTATTGAGTGCTATTTTAGATTAAACTCCGGCCTTTATTTTTCTTTTGTAAACGCTCTAAATAGTTACATTTTGTTTAATTTGTCACTATTTAATTACATAGCAGTAATAATATGTCATATCATGCACTGACCATCCCAGCGCAGAAATTTGTTGTTATTGTTATTCCTAGTCAGTGAAATGTATGTTTTTACTTGACACGATTACCATTAACACATATGTATGTGCCTTTGTCTAAGGCTAGTTTTAGATTTTAATATAGATTTCAGGTCTTATGGATCGTGTTGTTCATTCGTATTAAAAAGAAATAATCAAAACTATAATGCTACGTGTTTATGCTTTCCATAAAAGTGTTAGCTCAATTATAATAATACAATTTGAAAACCTTTACAATATAAAATAAGAGAAAATGCCGTCATAATATTAATTACCCAAGTGATGCTTAGTTTCAGAAAATATAACAAATAACGCTTGCGGTAGAACATGGCGTACCAATCTCATTTACGGAACAGAAGAATCAAATTAAGTAACAGTTAAGTCACAATATTAGCATGATGCTTACATGAAACAGCAAATGGAGAAATGTGAAAACACATACATACACCGACACACTCATAAACACCACACATAACAAATAATAGATGTATTTCTTGATATGTTAATACAATTATTTATTTTGGAGAAAATAAAGAAAGCCTTGTGGAAAGGTCATGTACATGTACATGAAAGTCATACAAACAAGTTCGTTCGAGCTATCATTTTAATTACAGTGTACGAACTGCATAAGTATTTAAAACGTTTAGGTAGCATTATTTTTGCTACTTTCTTTAAGTAACATTTTACAAAACTAGAGGTTTGATTGTATGTTATTTCTTATTATGGTAAAGCACTTTAAGAAAAGCATAAATAATCAAATTGAAGCAAAATTACTAGTAAAATGTAAGTCATTTTGCAATGATTCAAAGCTACATTACTTAATATTTTATTTATTGTTTTTACACATCACTAATTACGCCCTTGCATCAGTTCTTTATAAACTTAAATGATATTTAATAATATAACGATACATTATATCAGTAAATGTTATGGAATATAGCTATAGCCTATGACCTTAATGAAACATTTTAGAAAGCCAAAGTGGGTTATTCATGCTGTTTTTCAAATATAGAACCTTCTATATTTTCCATGCTTAGCTTGTAGTAGGTTTGTGTCGTCCTGTTAAATTTAATAATTTTATATCATATCGATTCTATTGGCTCATATAAGTTTTAATGAGTAATGATGTTGCTGCTGATTTTTGGGACAATATTTATGTTTCACCAGAACATAGCAAGATGAAAGACAAGCATGTCGTGATATTATATTCTGTGGCAACATGATTATTTACTCAGTAGAGATAAATCAATATGGCATCAGATGAATGGCACCGAATTTAGTTTCATCTAAATAATGTGTCAATATAACACTCCGAATGATTTCAGATTTAAAGATTTCTAAAATCTCGAAGTAGCCACGGTGCCTTTTTAGAAATATTTCCATCTTATAAAGAGATGAATTTCGAAAGATATCGGAAATAATATTATTATGAATGTATTATGAGTGTGACGGACCATGATGGTATCATTGCTCCTCATTTTATCACACTGTAGTATTACATTCAAATCTTTAGTAAAAAGTATAATTTCCTAGTTAAACAATATGTACATCCGTGAAATAATTTCAGCAACATTGTGATGTAGTTTTATATTTAGCGACAGACGAATCGGATTTGGTCAATTGTTATAAAATATTTCATGTGTACATAATACAACCAAAATATACAAAACGACAGTCAGGCTTCATTAAGATTGATTTTTAACAGATAAGGATATTTGAAAATAAATTATCCTGGCATTTCAGATGGAATTAACATGTTGGCTTATGTTAATCTAACGTGGACTACTGTTGTTTTTGCTCGCAATGTATGTAAACATCAAAATTTGATTCGATTTAAATATTCAACAAAAAGGTTATATCCAATCTGAATAAACATATTAAGTGTCTGTCTGCGATGTGTTGTCATCTTTGTTAGCGAGTGTAAACTCAGAAGCCAAAGTCAAATGCCGTAATATCTTACCTTTGACAAAACGTACAGTTTGAGGCAATCGTTAGTGTGGCTTCTGTATTAGTATTATAAGAGGAGAACCTATCCGTGTCTCATTCAGATAATATCGAACATAAGTGAACATCAAATTAGATGTATTTTAGTATCACATTCCGAGACAGACAGCATTCACAAACTAAGCAAGACATTTTTATCAAATTATTGTCTTTAATAATAATGTTGATTTTTCGTGGGGTTTTTAATAACGGATTTTATTAAATTATGCGACCTATATCTGTTTGAACCATAATATATTTCTCTATCATTGTTTAAAGCGACATATTGAACTAACTGTATTTCGAAAGACAGATACGCTTTCCATTTTTGGCTTGATCACATTCTTAAAAATAGTTACAATAGATATTTTCATACATGAACTCATTCAATTTTCAGCTTCCCTGCACCACGTGAATCTTTTTTTTTCTCTCTTTTTAGTAAAAAATCCATCATTGCTATGCAACGCAGATTGAAAAAAACTAAACTTGCAAATCTAGCAGTTTGATACTTCAATTATAAAGAGTTGTCACTTGTTGACACTTGTTGAGTGTGCGTCTGATAAAGAATTTTACAATTATGTTCATTCAGTCGTCGAAAGAATTGTATTTTTTACTGACACTGATTGATGGGTTGATCATAAGAATCTTTTTCTATCTTTTCTATGTGCGCATGAGCCTTATGCTAGATTGTACAGATGTTTAGGTTAAATGTAAATTACTGAGAGTGAACTAAAATGCCAACATAAGACATAATGGAGTTTCAGCCTCGTTTTCTAAGACAAACATTTTACTTAAAGGGCAAATTATAAATTTGCAATCTAAAGTTAATATTTATACTATCGTACTACATATATCTTATGCAATAACCTGGTGAAATAATATTTTTCAAACGTAGCGTGAAATGAATAAAATCCCGTATCTATTAATAATGTTAATTTCCTCTTGAAAAACTTGCAAGGACGTGTTAAAGCGATAAAGTGATGTTTGTATCTGATAAATATCTTTCATTTTTAATAGAGTATGATTCTATTTATATGTTTCTATACAAAAAGGTAATGCGAGTATTTATATTATCAGTAAAGTTTGTATTTCAAATAATTTCAAAAATAGTAAATGCTGTTGATGAATAAAGATACCCAACATATTTAATAAAGGATTTGGATTTAAACAGTACGTGATGAGGCGGATGAGCACTATTAAATCGTGGTCATATGTTTAGTGTTTCAGTTACTTGTCCAGGACCTTTGGCAACACACAAGGGCAATGATCATATAAAGATAACGAACATACTGTGTGTGCAAAGTCTATAATATTGAACGAAAGTAAATGAGTTGAAACTTGAAACACATTAATTGACAAGTTGACATGCAGCTAATGCATTTTATGTTTCTGGTTACATTATATCAAATAAATTGATTCTTAATTTAGATGATATTTCTCTTAATTCTGCCACATGTTCGACTCTAAATGAACTCTATAACTGGCATCTCTTTAAAAAATCGTATTCATTAATCGCATAATATATAATTATTGAACGCGTTAATTTCTTGCAAGATTTTAAATAAAATTCAATTATCATTATGATGATAACAATACTCGTGAATAGCCAACTACATTTGTATATACATGTATTCTATTAGTGTCAAAAATGCACACAAAAACAACAACAAAATGTATGGTTTAAAATACTGACTTTGATTTGAAGTCATTTACTACAATTTCTTTTTTCGGAATAGACGTATAGATTTAATTGTGCATAAAATATAAATAGATACAAATATTAAAATTTAATTATTTCTTTTTCAACTATTAAAATATATAATCGTTGCTAGCCATAAATGAGTATTTATTAATTTGTTGAACTGTCCAGTATGTTTGTTTCTTTGTTAATTGGGTTTATCGTCCCATCAACAGTATTTCAGTTTTCTAAAGACTGTATTCTCTTGAAGATATAGTGCTGCCTTCACTGTGTATAGCATGCTGTGAACACCTGGCGTGATACCACACCTAGTCACATTTTTCTGACACCGGACAAATCTGTCTTGGAACTACCCTTATATTTGCATGAGCGCTACCACTACCATTTATAACGACATTCGTATGTCGCGGACCGGGATCGAACCCGGGGGCTTTCAGTGCCTGAAGCCGACGTGTCTGTTATGTCAGCTGATCCGACAATTGACTTCCATGAAAGGTTTATGTTTGTTATTATTGTTCCTTGTTCGTTGCATCGACACAATTAGTGGTCATAATGGCTAATTATTGTTAGAGGAAGGTCCCAGACTTATGTCTGGGAGACCCCAGACTTATGTCTGGGTAGAATCACCAGCGCAACGCAGCTTAGCAGGAAAACCCTCCCACATGAAAATTCTCGCCCTGACCTGAACTCGAGCGCACGCGGTTAGGCCTCAGGCGTTTAAGGTCGGCGACTCTGTCCGCTTTGCGCCCCTCGCTCTTTATTTTTAATAATGTATGATAATATCTCAGCTCAATATTAAAGCAAACAAAGATAAGTTTGTTTACGTTATTTAACAGTTAAAATATGCAGTAAAACAACTTTCAATGTGAATGCAATATTTAATTTATGTTAACCATAATACAAAGTAACGAATATTAAATGAGAGGTGTATACAATGGCAATTACATAAATATTAGAATACATTTATTAAGAACGTCTTGACATGGCTATTGTAACATAAATACAGAATAAAAACATGTTTTCGTAATTCAAAGTTACTTGTCATCTCTAATCCGTAGTATCTGATATTATAGGCAACGGTAATCGACTCGTGTATATAGTTACTATAAAATGCTGCTTAAATGTCGACACGTAAACCTGTAATATAAAATATTTTGTTTGTTTTTTGAAATACATTACAGCGACCTGTTATGATCATTATAGCTATGTCCAGCTGTGTTTTTTTTGGAGAAAGACCCCCGACAAATGTCTGGGTAGAACCACCGGCGCACCGCAAGTCATCTGGAAGACTTTCCCACAGTAAGTCCTCCGCCCCGAACGGGACTCGAACCCACACGGTGAGAGGCTAAACAGTTAGAGGAGTTACAAATCCGCGACTCTTCCACTACGCCACTAGCGCCCTAAGGAATATAAAATATATAAAATATATAAGATGGATTCGGTTGAAATCATATCCATTTGGATTATCAACTTATTCGTCTATAATACAAAAATGCACGTTCTACATATAGTATAAGGTGCGTGACTTAAAATGAATATGTAAAACAGGTTTTAAATAACTGTCATGTACCTTACGTTATTTTAAACACGTTTCCTAACTATTGTAAGGAATCGTTTTGTGAATTAACATGTTAAAACAGCTTCTGGTTCACAATAAGCCTTGTCAATGTGCATAAGGTTCTTTTCATACATGTAATTCTATTTTATTATCAGTTACTTTCATGCAAAATAAAAAGAGAACACTGGACCTTAACCTGGATTTCCTAACAACCACTTGAAAACAGTTTATCCTTTAACTGAAGTGTAATTTCAAATTATGAATGGTAACATTTGGCATTCGTATTTTTTAAGATCATCTAGAAAATGTAATCAGTCAGTGGTCTTAGATAAACTTTAATGAAGAATAATGTACTTCTAAAATTACCAAGATTACCATCATCATTATCATCACCGTCATCATCAGTAGCAGCATCACCATCATCATCACCATCATTATCATCATCATCGTTATCTCCATTATCATTATCATCAGTATCACTATAATCATCATCATTAACATGATAAAAATCATTTGGCGTGTATGCAAGTCGATACTGTAGACATCTCGATTTGGCAGATTTGGTAAATATTAGGATCATTCTGTCAAGACAGTGTTTGCAAATCATTTGGAAAAGCTTGTTTGAGTAATTTCGCCAACATTGTATGGAGCAATCGGAAATTAATTTCATCATATTCTGTTTGTTTGCATTATGCATGCAGTGTTTAGATATTGAAAATAATGTTTGCAGACAGATCATATTTTATAAGGGCTTTTTAAAGAAAAGAATATAAATTAATTAAAAACTTGTAAATATTTTCTTAATTTCAGTGAGAATCATTTTTACCTTTTTGGAATTGTTTTCGTCGCTTTTTTCATTTGCCATTAAAATTGGAATGTATCAAAAGGGCTATATGAATAGCTATTATTAAAATTACCACACAGAGTAAAATATGGACAACCAGATTACAAATGCACAAATGCATGTAAGTTAATGCAGGGGTGACAAAACAATAGACAATGACAGGACACATTATAATAGCAAAAAGTCACGACTGAGGATGCTTATATCTCGACTATAGAGCTCTCAATCCTTGCACTTAAGGTTTTTTGCTAAGAAAATCAGAAGTCACCTTTTAAATGAAATCTCAGTTACCTGTCCTGTCATCGTGTTATTCAAAATCAATGCAAATTCTCGACTGTGCACGTTCTCGAATGTAAAACGGCTAAGTAATATTTGAATGATTTCCGGGTTGTAAACAACAGTAATCAATTTTATGATCAGTTTGTAAAAAGGAGAGAGAAGTTATTGAGATCTTTATATTGGTTAATCTTGAATAAAACTTGTTCATACATTGCAGGAATGCTTCTTGCGTAGTTGCATAATTATGTCCATAATTAAATCTTTACGGCGAAAGAAAATAAAAGCCTTATCATCAAAGCTATGTTGCAGCAGTTGTGTAGTATTTGTTATCTTTTACTTCCGTACACATTCGTGTGAGCCTTGTAAGTCGGATATATGCATTCCATAGGATAAAGCACGAGATGAATCACAAGCTAGGTATAGGTGTCACAATATATAAAATAAAATCTCAATCCAATGCAGAGACATTGACATTTCAAACAAGAGTGAGCTTTCTTTTAAGAGTAAATATTTCAGAAGATTTATTCGTATACTATTGTTTTAAAATATTGGCAAATACCATTTAAACTAAAGATACATTCTCTTATTAACCTTTCAATCGAAATGTACATATATGCTTAGTTTCAATTTTAATATGATTATGAGATATTTATCTGATAAAAGTATCATCATAGTTTGTGGATTGGTTCCTTAGTATGAGCTTAAAATGTGTGATTTTATGTTAATAAAAAGTAAATTTTTACAACAAAATCACCTTTGCAGCAGCATTAAAATGACTTAATAATGTAACAATTTGTTTATTTATTGACAATTCATTCTAATCCAATGGAAAAAAATATTTTTATTTTTAGCATACAAACATAACATCCGTTTAAGAACAAGCCAAAATTGGTTTTGATTCCTTAACCGAACCGCAGCGAGAGTGTAAAATTAGCCGGTGTTTATATTAATTAATTGGCAATGCGAGTAGATTGTTTCACATTCGTCAGTTTTGGCTGAGTTTCTTAATTCGATCTTTAACTTATTAATATGCGTTTGATTAAAGTGAATCCATACTTCGAAGGTGCAACATTTTTCACATACTACGTTACCCAACAAGTGAACATATGCCAAAAGCAAAGAATCAAGCCATATTTTCTTTTTTAATTCTTATCTTTATAACAAGTTGCTATAGTTGCCATACAAGTATTTAACAATAATTTAATGTTGCCTTATAGAAGTTAGAAACTGCCTGCAGAGCTATAAACCCATGTATTAAACCATATCGATGTTAAGGACAGTTATTATATTTCCGTGTAGTTTATGTTAGATTAAGGTAACTGACCATGCGAAGAAAACATGATATTGAAGAAATGGTATCTTTCAGACAACACATTGATTTCACGTCCTATGTTGGCATTTCAGAGATGATAGATAGAGTTTCAAGACGGACAGGAAATTAGCAACTCGATCGACCACTGCTCCGACGAAGTGACTAGCATGAGTATCCTCGGTATTATCTGTTTATTTACATGCCATGTTGATATATACGTCAAATACGGATAAGAATTTATATGTATTATTATACATAATCAGTACATATTGACCTTTAAAAAGTGATCCATAGACTTGCGAGAAATCACCGGAAAACGTATAGTATTTTTTTTATTTGTATATGGATGTTACCATGACAGCGTAAAATATCTCCTTTTTAGTGCACTTTCCAATTATTGTCTGGAAATTTCTCTATTACCTTTACAAAAACGTTTGATTCATTCGTAGATCTCTGTACTAAACGCTATATCTTTACTGTCAACAAATATTCTTAATATTGCAACAGAGTATGCGACTCACTTCTCACAATATCTAAGTAGAATACTGGTTAGGAGGCACTTTAACAGCGTCAGACTTTTACTGCGAGCATCATAAATATATCGAAGACGCTATTTGCTTCTTTGCCATATTCGGCTCAACTTTATGATAGTTCAAATAAATGACACTGACGCTTTAGACTTAACGATTCAATGAGATGCAGTCTTCACTCCACTAATTGAAACCAGTAAAGAATTCAATTTAACCGCTCGTGTTCTGTATCGGCGTAGCTTTAAAAGAACACAAACATTAAGAAATGCGCGCTTCAGATGAACCCAATTTGTCAACGGTAGACACATCTGTAAATACTTCATGGATGATTTATCGTGCTCAATTCAGGCGGAACATATGAAAGAGTGAAGAAAATGAAAAGGAGGCAATAGCGGCATATTTATGATGTAGGATAAAAAACACAAAAGCTTGAGTGAATTTAACTGCATCAATACCTAGATCTTGACAACTAAATGATTAATGGTCTATGAGATGCTTCTATCCTTTTCATGAAAGAATTGTGTTTATAATTTTCATTTCAAAACTGAGTTTTGTAGCCCGGTATTGATCCTGGTTTAAATGTAAATTTAAATTAACGTATACAGTATATGTATATTTTGTCTTACACAAACATAATATTATACATATTTAATTAAGACAATAATTACCTCGTTATTGCATGCGAACTGAACAGATAAAATTACTTAAGTGAAAAAATAATAATTAATGTGCAAATATTAGTACTGAAGTTATATTATTTTTGACTTTAATTCAATACATGTTACTTGTTACACTCTGCTGTAAGAGCTAAACGCAAACATTAACTTATAGTATAAATAGCACTTAGACCAGTAGAGTTTCCTTCGCCATCAAGACTCCGGCAATCTGAATGTAACATGTGAAATCAGAGTATCGTGTCTAAATTCAATACCAATCTCGTCATGATAATAAGTAAATATTTGTTACGAGGGCATAGATAGATTTAGTCTAATATCAAAGGCAAAACATTTCCTCCAGGAATAAAATCATAACTCAATCAATAAAATGGGTAATTACAGGTTCAGTTGTGCGTGCAAAAAGCAATCACGGAAACGAATGAAATTGAAATTGCTGTTAATAAAATATGTAGTTACATCGCGATTTTACACAAAGGAATTGAGGTTGGCTTAATTGCAAGATAATTTTATTGGTACTGTTTTCAATCAGAAGATATGATGTTTGATGCAATCTTACATTTAAATAGGCATTCACATTCTCTCGTCTTTTCGTCTTTCTCCGTCTGTCTGTCTCATTCTCTCTCTGTCTCTCTATCTCTGTCTGTCTGTCTGTCTGTCTGTCTGTCTGTATCTCTGTCTGTCTGTCTGTCTGTCTGTCGTCTGTCTGTCTGTCTGTCTCTGTATCTCTGCCTCTTTCTTTGTCACTGTCTCTGTCTCTGTCTGTCTGCCTCTGTCTCTCTGTCTCTCTCTTTCTGTCTCTCTATGTCTCTCTCTGTCTCTCTCTGTCTCTCTCTGTCTCTTTCTCTCTCTCTGTCTCTCTCTCTCTTTCTCTCTCTCTCTCTCTCTCTCTCTTTCTCTCTCTCTCTCTCTCTCTCATAAATAAGTGTAACATACTTACGTCTTGTATCATAATGTTTTCGGCATTTGATTTAATCCATTTAGAGGCGACCTTACGACAAGGATGTGTTTCTAAGGACTAAACATTATTTTCTTCAAAATATATCATATAGCAATATAAAACTGACCAGAAAATCATAAAGTATAATGTCCTCCTAAAGCGAATCACCCTTTTTCAGATTCAACTAATTTAAACATAGAAAGATCATACTCTTGTTTTAACTTATATTTTCAGATTGGCAATAATAGCAATAACAACATAACACTATTGTTAATATCCATCTTTAAATAAAATAAATATGAACTTAAGTTTTAAAACAAGATTTTAAATAATGTATAAAGATTTAATATACACACCAAAAAGTTGAAGCGTAAAGTGATTTTAAATGCACGATTGCAAGAAGGAATATGTACCATGTGCGAATTAGTGTTTGTTGGGATATATATATCTCCATAACACAATATACATATCAGTATTTAGATGTTTTATGATTCTATAATATGTTGCCGCAGTCCATTTTCTCTTTCCTTTATAAACTAAAATGAGACAATGATATGTGTAAATAACTTATAGAATAACTTTTCAATTGCTTTTAGACTGAGCTGCAAGATTTAAAAAGTCATTATAACTCAAGAAATTCAGTGCAGGGTTATTTTACCATTATTAACGATCGCTGAACAAGTATACGTGATTAATAATGTATGCTTTTTATATGTCATTTTAAAAGATACAGATTAAGGTTGTGTTGGCCTTTTAAACGTATTTAAAACGTTTGACTTATTGGCATTATTGCAATCTTTTATAAAAAAAAAAAAGTTGTTTTGAAAGCACACTTTCAAGAGAAGTTTATAATTTGATTAAACACTCCTTACCTATAATAGTTACACCAGTTTCATTAATCATATCATATGCAAAAAACTATACTTTCCTTTGGAAAATTAGAAGGATGCAAGAGGACATCAATGTTAAAATAATTAGACAATTAAGCATAGTTTATTCCTTAAACAGACACGTGAATGCTTACTTCACGGAACGTTTGAGTCGTATTTAAAAACGGTTACGTCACTTAGAGCAGTATTAATAAAGTTATTCTTTGGTAATATTAAGCAATATAAATGTATATAAAAGAATGGTGTATATGCTGTCGCGCTATAACTCTTATATAAGACGTATCTCAGAGTTAGGGATTCATATAGAAAGACGATGATGTACGATATTGTGAAACATCATGTAAAATGTAGTTTTACTTTAAGTTCGAGATGTTATTGACTTATAATAACAAGATAATAACCACTTTCAATAAAGAACTTAGTGATAGTCATGTAATCCATTCATTTGCGCCACAAAATAACCAGAACAGTTGGTAGGTATAGTATGTACACACATTAGGTGCATAGGCCATTAAACCACGAATGAATGTTGGTAGAACAATGTTAAAAATGTCAAAAGTGCTGACGTATAATATATACGAGATGTTCATTTTTCAAAGTATATTCTTAAACTTTAGTATAAAATACATTATGTTTTATTATGCTGTGTAATATTAAAAGATATAATCATCAAATTTATCCAAAATCAAGTAGACAGGTGTGATTGCCTGTTTGCTACATATAATTTGTATATGTCAATCTAGCCTATCGTGCTGTAAACAACTTAGTTACTCGAAGGTTTTTCTTTGATTAAAAAATGATTCATGTGTTTCAATTATTATTATTCTGCCAGGGCAGTGATTGGAATTCATACTGAAAACTTTTTTCGAGGAATTTTGCCAACATTGTATGGAGAATAGGAAATTAATTTCATCTGAGTCTGCTTGTTTGATTAGATGCCTTTACTGAACAAATATTGAAATTAATTTTGGAAGAAACATCATATTCCGGAGGACGAAAACATACAAATAATTCAAGTACTTGCAGATGTTTTCTAATATTGATGATAACGGCGCATGTTTTTAACATAAAAAAATGCGCCTGCCTCCCGTCTTTTCGCCATTTTTTTCCTTTTTTGCAAAATTTCATAGGGCCGTATAAATTTAAAGTTATACAGCTTAATATCAAAGTCATAAAAATGAATTCTGAGATAAATCCTTAGCCCTGCAGTTGGGCTAGCATTGAACATCTATAGTAGTGTTCAGTAAGTATTGTTGTCTTGTGGCACCAGTTGGGGCCAGCATTGAACATCTACAGTAGCGTTAAGTAAGTATTGTTGTCTTGTGGCACCAGTTGGGGCTAGCATTGAACATCTACAGTAGCGTTAAGTAAGTATTGTTGCCTTGTGGCAGCAGTTGGGGCTAGCATTGAACATCTACAGTAGCGTTAAGTAAGTATTGTTGTCTTGTGGCACCAGTTGGGGCTAGCATTGAACATCTACAGTAGCGTTAAGTAAGTATTGTTGCCTTGTTGCAGCAGTTGGGGCTAGCATTGAACATCTACAGTAGCGTTAAGTAAGTATTGTTGCCTTGTGGCAACAGTTGGGCTAGCATTGAACATCTACAGTAGCGTTAAGTAAGTATTGTTGCCTTGCGGCAGCAGTTGGGGCTAGCATTGAACATCTACAGTAGCGTTAAGTAAGTATTGTTGCCTTGTGGCAACAGTTGGGCTAGCATTGAACATCTACAGTAGCGTTAAGTAAGTATTGTTGCCTTGCGGCAGCAGTTGGGGCTAGCATTGAACATCTACAGTAGCGTTAGGTAAGTATGGTTGGCTTGTGGCAGCAGTTGGGCTAGCATTGAACATCTACAGTAGCGTTAAGTAAGTATTGTTGCCTTGTGGCACCAGTTGGGGCTAGCATTGAACATCTACAGTAGCGTTAAGTAAGTATTGTTGCCTTGCGGCAGCAGTTGGGGCTAGCATTGAACATCTACAGTAGCGTTAAGTAAGTATTGTTGCCTTGTGGCACCAGTTGGGGCTAGCATTAAACATCTACAGTAGCGTTAAGTAAGTATTGTTGCCTTGTTTTAGCAGTTGGGGCTAGCATTGAACATCTACAGTAGTGTTAAGTAAGTATTGTTGCCTTGTGGCACCAGTTGGGGCTAGCATTAAACATCTACAGTAGCGTTAAGTAAGTATTGTTGCCTTGTTTTAGCAGTTGGGGCTAGCATTGAACATCTACAGTAGTGTTAAGTAAGTATTGTTGGCTTGTGGCAGCAGTTGGGGCTAGCATTGAACATCTACAGTAGTGTTAAGTAAGTATTGTTGCCTTGTGGCAGCAGTTGGGGCTAGCATTGAACATCTACAGTAGTGTTAAGTAAGTATTGTTGCCTTGTTGCAGCAGTTGGGGCTAGCATTGAACATCTACAGTAGTGTTAAGTAAGTATTGTTGGCTTGTGGCAGCAGTTGGGGCTGGCATTGAACATCTACAGTAGCGTTAAGTAAGTATTGTTGCCTTGTGGCACCAGTTGGGGCTAGCATTGAACATCTACAGTAGTGTTCAGTAAGTATTGTTGCCTTGTGGCAGCAGTTGGGGCTAGCATTGAACATCTACAGTAGCGTTAAGTAAGTATTGTTGCCTTGTTGCAGCAGTTAGGGCTAGCATTGAACATCTATAGTAGTGTTCAGTAAGTATTGTTGCCTTGTGGCAGCAGTTGGGGCTAGCATTGAACATCTACAGTAGCGTTAAGTAAGTATTGTTGCCTTGTGGCACCAGTTGGGGCTAGCATTAAACATCTACAGTAGCGTTAAGTAAGTATTGTTGCCTTGTTTTAGCAGTTGGGGCTAGCATTGAACATCTACAGTAGTGTTAAGTAAGTATTGTTGGCTTGTGGCAGCAGTTGGGGCTAGCATTGAACATCTACAGTAGTGTTAAGTAAGTATTGTTGCCTTGTGGCAGCAGTTGGGGCTAGCATTGAACATCTACAGTAGTGTTAAGTAAGTATTGTTGCCTTGTTGCAGCAGTTGGGGCTAGCATTGAACATCTACAGTAGTGTTAAGTAAGTATTGTTGGCTTGTGGCAGCAGTTGGGGCTGGCATTGAACATCTACAGTAGCGTTAAGTAAGTATTGTTGCCTTCAGGCACCAGTTGGGGCTAGCATTGAACATCTACAGTAGTGTTCAGTAAGTATTGTTGCCTTGTGGCAGCAGTTGGGGCTAGCATTGAACATCTACAGTAGCGTTAAGTAAGTATTGTTGCCTTGTTGCAGCAGTTAGGGCTAGCATTGAACATCTACAGTAGTGTTCAGTAAGTATTGTTGCCTTGTGGCAGCAGTTGGGGCTAGCATTGAACATCTACAGTAGCGTTAAGTAAGTATTGTTGGCTTGTGGCAGCAGTTGGGGCTAGCATTGAACATCTACAGTAGCGTTAAGTAAGTATTGTTGTCTTGTGGCAGCAGTTGGGGCTAGCATTGAACACCTACAGTAGCGTTAAGTAAGTATTGTTGCCTTGTGGCACCAGTTGGGGCTAGCATTAAACATCTACAGTAGCGTTAAGTAAGTATTGTTGGCTTGTGGCAGCAGTTGGGGCTAGCATTGAACATCTACAGTATCGTTAAGTAAGTTCTGTTGCCTTGTGGCAACAGTTAGGGCTAGCATTGAACATCTACAGTAGCGTTAAGTAAGTATTGTTGCCTTGTGGCAGCAGTTGGGCCTAGCATTAAACATCTACAGTAGCGTTAAGTAAGTATTGTTGTCTTGTGGCACCAGTTGGGGCTAGCATTGAACATCTACAGTAGGGTTAAGTAAGTACTGTTGCCTTGTGGCAGCAGTTAGGGCTAGCATTGAACACCTACAGTAGCGTTAAGTAAGTATTGTTGCCTTGTGGCACCAGTTGGGGCTAGCATTGAACATCTACAGTAGGGTTAAGTAAGTACTGTTGCCTTGTGGCAGCAGTTAGGGCTAGCATTGAACATCTAAAGTAGGGTTAAGTAAGTATTGTTGCCTTGTGGCAGCAGCTGGGGCTAGCAATGAACACCTATAGCAGTGTTCAGTAAGTATTGTTGCCTTGTTGCAGCAGTTGGGGCTAGCATTGAACATCTACAGTAGCGTTAAGTAAGTATTGTTGCCTTGTGGCAGCATTTGGGGCTAGCATTGAACACCTACAGTAGCGTTAAGTAAGTATTGTTGCCTTGTGGCAGCAGTTAAGCTAGCAATGAACACCTATAGCAGTGTTCAGTAAGTATTGTTGCCTTGTGGCAACAGTTGGGCTAGTAATGAACACCTATAGCAGTGTTCAGTAAGTATTGCTGTCTTGCGGCAGCAGTTGGGGCTAGCATTGAACATCTACCGTAGCGTTAAGTAAGTATTGTTGCCTTGTGGCAGCAGTTGGAGCTAGCATTGAACATCTACAGTAGTGTTAAGTAAGTATTGTTGCCTTGTTGCAGCAGTTGGGGCTAGCATTGAACATCTACAGTAGTGTTCAGTAAGTATTGTTGCCTTGTGGCAGCAGTTGGGGCTAGCATTGAACATCTACAGTAGCGTTAAGTAAGTATTGTTGTCTTGTGGCAGCAGTTGGGGCTAGCATTGAACATCTACAGTAGCGTTGAGTAAGTATTGTTGTCTTGTGGCAGCAGTTGGGGCTAGCATTGAACATCTACAGTAGTGTTCAGTAAGTATTGTTGCCTTGTGGCAGCAGTTGGGGCTAGCATTGAACATCTACAGTAGCGTTGAGTAAGTATTGTTGCCTTGTTGCAGCAGTTGGGGCTAGCATTGAACATCTACAGTAGCGTTAAGTAAGTATTGTTGCCATGTGGCAGCAGTTGGGGCTAGCATTGAACATCTACAGTAGCGTTAAGTAAGTATTGTTGCCTTGTTTTAGCAGTTGGGGCTGGCATTGAACATCTACAGTAGCGTTAAGTAAGTATTGTTGCCTTGTGGCAGCAGTTGGGGCTGGCATTGAACATCTACAGTAGCGTTAAGTAAGTAGTGTTGCCTTGTGGCAGCAGTTGAGCTAGCAATGAACACCTATAGCAGTGTTCAGTAAGTATTGTTGCCTTGTGGCAGCAGTTTGGGCTAGCATTGAACATCTACAGTAGCGTTAAGTAAGTATTGTTGCCTTGTTGTAGCAGTTGGGGCTGGCATTGAACATCTACAGTAGTGTTCAGTAAGTATTGTTGCCTTGTGGCAGCAGTTGGGGCTAGCATTGAACATCTACAGTAGCGTTAAGTAAGTATTGTTGCCTTGTTTTAGCAGTTGGGGCTAGCATTGAACATCTACAGTAGCGTTAAGTAAGTATTGTTGCCTTGTTGCAGCAGTTGGGGCTAGCAATGAACATCTATAGTAGTGTTCAGTAAGTAGTGTTGCCTTGTTTTAGCAGTTGGGGCTAGCATTGAACATCTACAGTAGTGTTCAGTAAGTATTGTTGCCTTGTTGCAGCAGTTGGGGCTAGCATTGAACATCTACAGTAGTGTTCAGTAAGTAGTGTTGCCTTGTTTTAGCAGTTGGGGCTGGCATTGAACATCTACAGTAGCGTTAAGTTAGTATTGTTGGCTTGTTGTGACATTCCATGTGCAGTAAACTCTACACACTTTCTCCAGTATTATATCGATTCTATTGAAATATTTTTTCTTTATTCCAAGACTGCTGCAAACCTGTGCAGACGAATACTCACATTACATATAATGTAGACGTGTATTTCTAACGAGTCTTTATCTAACATAGAAATTACCAAATAGTGCTTTCAATTTAGCTAAATCTGAGTTTAAAAACCTGGTTTAACAATTGTAGTACAATCGATTTCATCAATCAACAAGAACTAAGCAACATGTACAACAGCAATATGATGAAAAGGCGCTATACAATGCAATCTGGAATATGCAAATATCGTCATATTTTTAATGATTTCAATGTTATTGTTTATAAGATACATATACAGACGGCACCTTTGCAGACATATGATTTCGATTGTGTTTAACTTTTGCAAGTGTGTATGTTGTATGAAAGACACGTTATTGAATAGAGTTTGTTTTTAATATACAGTTGTCATTGTACAAAACACATAAAACAAGGAAAGATTTAAACTGCTAAAATGCTCTTTGCCTCACGTTTTTTTTATATCTAGAAATTTAAAATTCTTGCCACAGTTTCCCGAATCAATTTAAACTGTTTATATATACATTTGTACACAAGAAAAACACTGGGGAGTTTTTCGTTCTAAGCATCATAACTTACTTGTTCTTTCAACGTGAAATAGAAACTCATTTGAATAATGTTGTCTTTTTGTTTTCATTTCATTTGTTGCGGATTTAAAATGATACGTTTTTTGTGGAATGCAGTTTTGGAAACATAATATTTGTTGCCGATTGCACAGTGCACTTAATTGTCGTATTTTTTCAAGAAGGGACAAAAGTATAAACACTCTATCAAACTGGCGATAAGATGCCATTTAATATGTGTATACTGTTGGTGTGAAATTACGGCACGTGGTCTGCGTAGATATTGAAGACAACACGACGCCTTTATTCTGGAAAGCTCACAGAAATTTGCCCATGGGAAAAGTCTGTTTTGCGGACTTTCTAAATATGATTAATACAGGTCCTTCTTCGGTAAAGATTGTTCTACTTTATGTTTTTATTTTTATATTTATTTTTGTGTGTCTGTAACGTTCAAAATAAACAATAATTTACTGAAAAAACATACTACATGTACGTGCGAGAAAAATACTATCTGAACAATACTTATTTGTGTAATGTGAGGCTGCTGCACATGTGCAATTTCTGCTAGTACACTTTAGTTTTATAGTTAATTATAATAATTTTGCATGTTTTCTACATATGTAACATCTTATAAAACCTATTAAATAGTGTCGGGTTTTGCTATGTATTTTATTTAGTTATTTAGTTATTCAGGCTTTTTCTAAAAAAATAATAGTATACTGTAAATTTTCAAATAAAAACCATAACATTTCAAGTGTCTTTGTTACTTGCTCCTATATTGCTTTAATCTCGTTATATCTCAAACTTTTGCGTCGCCTTTGATGCAACAAAGACTTTTCTTGTATTTAACTATAAAGCTGTCTTGGAAACGTGTTCAATATATCGAAATGTTTTGGCATTAATTTTATCAACTCTTGTCACAACAATGTAAACAAAAGAAGAAGAAAAATTAAAGCAGCTTTCCCAGAAGAGAGAGAGTGTGTGTGAGAGAGAGAGACACACACACACACATAATACCTTATCTTCTGTGCATCATACTTAAAAATCCTAGTTAAAAAGTGTTTTTGTTAAATTTGAACATTCGACACACTCGCTACATACCTAACGTTGTGTAGGAAAAAAAATCTTCATTCCCCTTATTGTAAATATTAAAGACATCCGTTTTTGAATTAGAGAATTTATTAGGAGGAACACAAATAAAAGAAAATGCCTGTTCAGTTGAAATCATTTTTTAAATAGAGAAACAAAGACATATCTTTAAATCTCCGTGCGAAACATACGTGTACAACAGAGTAAAGAATATGTAAGTGTGCAAATGTTGTTAGGTCTATGAGTGTAGAAGAAGACGATACAATATTCACTTAATTGTACCAAAACCAAACATTGTCAAATTAATGGTAAATGTTCTATAGACAGTTTTTATAGCTGTCATGGAGTTTATAATTAATATTTATTTTCAAAAAAAAAAAAAATGTTTTCCTGTTTGTAACCAAGATGGTAATTCTGTTTTAAATATGTAAATTCACTTACTTTTTACTTAAAATCTCCTAAGTTGGCGAAGAACACGAATTGCAAGAATCTTAAAAGAGAACCAGAAACACTAAAATAAGTTTCATTAGAAAATTAATAGTTCGAGCTTTCAATTACGAAATGCAGAGTTGATTAAATGATGCAACATCATTGTGATTATGTATAAACTCGGAGATTCTGATAAGAATAATAAACAGTTTATGAAAAATAATATCTGTAATATGATCGCATTTAAATATTAAAAAATCCGCCGTTACAAATGTTGTTAAAGCAAAATGCAAATGTAATCCCTGAAGTGTACTGACTTCCGTAGCTGGTATGGTTATATTTGCCATCAAGACTCCATCTATCTGACATTTACTTGCTAAATAAGACTATAGTGAGTAAATTCAATGCCAATCTAGCCTTGATAATAAGTAAATATTTGTTAGGGCAACATTCATTGGATTTAATATCTAAAGGAAAATATCTCCATGAGGAATAAAGTCATAATTTAGAAGTAAACAAATGTCTACGGAAATGGACAAAATATGTTGCTGTACCGAAATTGTACCCAAGGGAGTGGATATCTGCTTAATTACAATACAGTTAATAACAGCATGTTCAGGCAGAACATTTCAAAGTTTAATAGACATTTATTCTTACATTCAGTATTTGAACGAATATCATGAAGACATGGAATAAAAAAAAGAATACTTATTGTGCAATATTTATGGCTCCTTATATTTTAAATACTCTACAACATTTATGATTCATGTATTTTATACGTTAAAATATATTTATGAAATTCCGTATACGTCTTATCACTTTGTTATATCTCCCTTCGTCTGGCTTACAGCAAAACATAAACTTGACCGCATCTGACATCATACAAAAAATAAACTTAACGACATTTAACATCAAACAAAACATAAACTTGACGACATTCGACATCATACAAAAAATAAACTTAACGACATTTAACATCATACAAAACATAAACTTGACGACATCGACATCATACAAAACATAAACTTGACCACATCTGATATCATACAAAACATAAACTTAACGACATCTGACATCATACAAAACATAAACTTAACGACATCTGACATCATACAAAACATAAACTTAACGACATCTGACATCATACAAAACATAAACTTTAACGCATCTGACATCATACAAAACATAAACTTAACGACATCTGACATCATACAAAACATAAACTTAACGACATCTGACATCATACAAAACATAAACTTAACGACATCTGACATCATACAAAACATAAACTTAACGACATCTGACATCATACAAAACATAAACTTAACGACATCTGATATCATACAAAACATAAACTTAACCACATCTGTCATCATACAAAACATAAACTTAACGACATCTGATATCATACAAAACATAAACTTAACGACACCTGACATCATACAAAACATAAACTTAACGACATCTGATATCATACAAAACATAAACTTAACGACGTCTGACATCATACAAAACATAAACTTAACGACATCTGACATCATACAAAACATAAACTTAACGACATATGACATCATACAAAACATAAACTTTACCGCATCTGACAGAATGCAAAACATAAACTTAACGACATATGACATCATACAAAACATAAACTTAACGACATCTGACATCAGACAAAACATAAACTTAACGACATCTGACATCAGATAAAACATAAACTTAACGACATCTGACATCAGATAAAACATAAACTTAACGACATCTGACATCAGACAAAAGATAAACTTAAAAACATCTGATATCATACAAAACATAAACTTAACGACATCTGACATCATACAAAACATAAACTTAACGAAATCTGACATCATACAAAACATAAACTTGATCGCATCTGACATCATACAAAAAATAAACTTAACGACATCTGACATCATACAAAACATAAACTTAAAAACATCTGACATCATATAAAACATAAACTTAACGACATTTGACATCATACAAAACATAAACTTAAAAACATCTGACATCATACAAAACAAAAATTTAACGACATCTGACATCATACAAAACATAAACTTAACGACATCTGACATCATACAAAACATAAACTTAACGACATCTCACATCATACAAAACATAAACTTAACGACATCTGACATCATACAAAACATAAACTTAACGACATCTGACATCATACAAAACATAAACTTAACGACATCTCACATCATACAAAACATAAACTTAACGACATCTGACATCATACAAAACATAAACTTAACGACATCTCACATCATACAAAACATAAACTTAACGAAATCTGACATCATACAAAACATAAACTTAACGACATCTCACATCATACAAAACATAAACTTAACGACATATGACATCATACAAAACATAAACTTAACGACATCTCACATCATACAAAACATAAACTTAAAAACATCTGACATCATACAAAACATAAACTTAACGACATCTGACATCATACAAAACATAAACTTAACGACATCTGCCATCATACAAAACATAAACTTAACGACATCTGACATCATACAAAACATAAACTTAACGACATCTGACATCATACAAAACATAAACTTAACGACATCTGACATCATACAAAACATAAACTTAACGACATCTGACATCATACAAAACATAATTAAACGACATCTGACATCAGACAAAACATAAACTTAACGACATCTGACATCAGACAAAACATAAACTTAACGACATCCGACATCATACAAAACATAAACTTAACGGCATCTGACATCATACAAAACATAAACTTAAAAACATCTGACATCATGCAAAACATAAACTTAACGACATCTGACATCATACAAAACATAAACTTAACGACATCTGACATCATACAAAACATAAACTTAACGACATCCGACATCATACAAAACATAAACTTAACGACATCTGACATCATACAAAACATAAACTTAACGACATCTAACATCATACAAAACATAAACTTAACGACATCTGATATCATACAAAACATAAACTTAACTACATCCGACATCATACAAAACATAAACTTAACGACATCTGACATCATACAAAACATAAACTTAACGACATCTGATATCATACAAAACATAAACTTAACGACATCTGATATCATACAAAACATAAACATGACGACATCTGACATCAAACAAAACATAAACTTAACGACATCTGACATTGTACAAAACATAAACTTAACGACATCTGACATCATACAAAACATAAACTTAACTACATCTGACATCATACAAAACATAATCTTAACGACATCTGACATCATACAAAACATAAACATGACGACATCTGACATCATACAAAACATAAACTTAACGACATCTGACATTGTACAAAACATAAACTTAACGACATCTGACATCATACAAAACATAAACTTAACTACATCTGACATCATACAAAACATAATCTTAACGACATCTGACATCATACAAAACATAAACATGACGACATCTGACATCATACAAAACATAAACTTAACGACATCTGACATTGTACAAAACATAAACTTAACGACATCTGACATCATACAAAACATAAACTTAACTACATCTGACATCATACAAAACATAAACTTAACGACATCTGACATCATACAAAACATAAACATGACGACATCTGACATCATACAAAACATAATCTTAACGACATCTGACATTGTACAAAACATAAACTTAACGACATCTGACATCATACAAAACATAAACTTAACTACATCTGACATCATACAAAACATAATCTTAACGACATCTGACATCATACAAAACATAAACATGACGACATCTGACATCATACAAAACATAAACTTAACGACATCTGACATTGTACAAAACATAAACTTAACGACATCTGACATCATACAAAACATAAACTTAAGTACATCTGACATCATACAAAACATAATCTTAACGACATCTGACATCATACAAAACATAAACATGACGACATCTGACATCATACAAAACATAAACTTAACGACATCTGACATTGTACAAAACATAAACTTAACGACATCTGACATCATACAAAACATAAACTTAACTACATCTGACATCATACAAAACATAATCTTAACGACATCTGACATCATACAAAACATAAACATGACGACATCTGACATCATACAAAACATAAACTTAACGACATCTGACATTGTACAAAACATAAACTTAACGACATCTGACATCATACAAAACATAAACTTAACGACATCTGACATCATACAAAACATAAACTTAACTACATCTGACATCATACAAAACATAATCTTAACGACATCTGATATCATACAAAACATAAACATGACGACATCTGACATCATACAAAACATAAACTAAACGACATCTGACATCATACAAAACATAAACTTAACGACATCTGATATCATACAAAACATAAACTTAACGACATCTGACATCATACAAAACATAAACTTAACGACATTTGACATCATACAAAACATAAACTTAACTACATCTGACATCATACAAAACATAATCTTAACGACATCTAACATCATACAAAACATAAACTTAACGACATCTGACATTATACAAAACATAAACTTAACGACATATGACATCATACAAAATTTAAACATGACGACATCTGACATCATACAAAACATAATCTTAACGGCATATGACATCATACAAAACATAATCTTTACGACATATGACATCATACAAAACATAAACTTAACTACATCTGAATCATACAAAACATAAACTTAACGACATCTCACATCATACAAAACATAAACTTAACGACATCTGACATCATACAAAACATAAACTTAACGACATCTGACATCATACAAAACATAATCTTAACGACATCTGACATTGTACAAAACATAAACTTAACGACATCTGACATCATACAAAACATAAACATGACGACATCTGACATCATACAAAACATAATCTTAACGGCATATGACATCATACAAAACATAATCTTTACGACATATGACATCATACAAAACATAAACTTAACTACATCTGACATCATACAAAACATAAACTTAACGACATCTGACATCATACAAAACATAAACTTAACGACATCTGACATCATACAAAACATAAACTTGACGGCATCTGACATCATACAAAACATAAACTTAACGACATCTGACATCATACAAAACATAAACTTAACGACATCTGACATAATGCAAAACATAAACTTAACGACATTTGACATCATACAAAACATAAACTTAACGACATCTGAATCATACAAAACATAAACTTAACGACATCTGACATCGTACAAAACATAAACTTAACGACATCTGACATTGTACAAAACATAAACTTAACGACATCTGACATCATACAAAACATAAACTTAACGACATCTGACATAATGCAAAACATAAACTTTACGACATTTGACATCATACAAAACATAAACTTAACGATATCTGAATTATACAAAACATAAACTTAACGACATCTGACATCATACAAAACATAAACTTAACGACATCTGAATCAAACAAAACATAACTTTAACGACATCTGACATCATATAAAACATAAACTTAACGACATCTGACATCATACAAAACATAAACTTAACGACATCCGACATCATACAAAACATAAACTTAACGACATCTGACATAATCCAAAACATAAACTTAACGACATCTGACATCATACAAAACATAAACTTTACCGCATCTGACAGAATGCAAAACATAAACTTTGTAGCATCTGGCATAATATAAAACAAAGTCTGGTGACTACGATATCAATAATGGCTTCTATAATTCAGAACTACTCAGAACAATAAAAAAACAATGCTATGCAACATAAAAATCTCAAACTACTGCATCATATTTAATCGTACACGTCTAAATTATTTCTAGACTCATCATGTTGCGCATGCTACCATAATCAAAACGATGTAAGAATGTCATTATAACATTTACTTCATGAAAAAGAATCACGCATCACACAATTTTGTTCAATCAGCTTTTATTAAATTTTAATTAAAATGAAAAAAGCATGTGTCAGTTTACAGATTCATATTCTGTTTTTTAAGAAAAATTCTTATTTTTTGTACCGGTTTCCACGTTCAAGATTTAAAATAAAGAATGTATCTGAACTTAACATAACAATACTAGCGTTAAGTCTTTTCAAGTGAATCATAATAAAAGGAAAAATGTGTCAACTGTGATCTTAACATACACCTTGGTCAAGCTGTTTGTGAGGTAAAAGGAAATGAGAATATAAAACTGCTTTAGCGTCCCATCGGTCCTTTTGCCGACTGATTAAATGACATGCGCGAGGTTCAAGGGCTCTATAAAGCGGCTTTAGCGGTTTATCGGTCCATTTGCCTACTGGTTGAATGAGATGTACGAGGTTCGAGCACACTATAAAACGGCTTTAGCGCCCCATCGGTCCTTTTGCCGTCTGATTGAGATGTGCGAGTTTCGAGCATTTTATAAAACGACTTTAGCGCCCCATCGGTCCTTTTGCCGACTGATTGAGATGTGCGAGTTTCGAGCACTTTATAAAACGGCTTTAGCGCCCCATCGGCCCTTTTGCCGGCTGATTGAGATGTGCGAGTTTCGAGCACTTTATAAAACGACTTTAGCGCCCCATCGGTCCTTTTGCCGGCTGATTGAGATGTGCGAGTTTCGAGCACTTTATAAAACGACTTTAGCGCCCCATCGGTCCTTTTGCCGGCTGATTGAGATGTGCGAGTTTCGAGCACTTTATAAAACGGCTTTAGCGCCCCATCGGTCCTTTTGCCGGCTGATTGAGATGTGCGAGTTTCGAGCACTTTATAAAACGACTTTAGCGCCCCATCGGTCCTTTTGCCGGCTGATTGAGATGTGCGAGTTTCGAGCACTTTATAAAACGACTTTAGCGCCCCATCGGCCCTTTTGCCGGCTGATTGAGATGTGCGAGTTTCGAGCACTTTATAAAACGACTTTAGCGCCCCATCGGTCCTTTTGCCGACTGATTGACTGCAGGCTGTACCTGATCGTCTGTTAATTTTCTCTTTACATGAAATGACTATGTTTTACACTTTCAAATTTAACATGCAATTTTGAACATTTGTCTGTTGCTAGCTAAAACGTTTATATATGTTGTGATCCTCATAGAACCTTGCATTATTTCACATTGTTATAATCTTTGTTTAAGTAAATTACAAAGATTATCACGATTTAATGTGGAATCATGGTCATGAGAAGCCTATAAGAAATGGATTTACATCGTATATTTTGACTATAAAGAGTAAAGATATAAGATAGATGTAGTACGTCTAGTTAACTTGCCAATTATAGTAACGTATCTTTTATAGTCGTAACATACTGCGTACCAAAATAGGAGATCAATCAGCTTCGAGTGTAATTTAATGCATTTAAATCACAGTGTGACAATTCATGATTTATTTTAAGGAAAATTTGATTTTTTTTTTTTCATTGCTCGTCAGGAAGTGTGAGGTTAGAGCTCTGTAAAACCGGTTTAAGCACCCCAGTCGGTCCATATTGCCGACTGACCGTTCCAAGGCGGTAACTGGCGGGTTTGCTCTTTTCGTTTAATGACTCATCACAAATTTGTTCTTACTTTTCGCTTGGCTTGTATGTGAAATACCTTTGTTCTGTGCCTTTTCGGAGTTTGGTATACGTTGCAATGCTCATAGGACTTTGTCATATTTTCTTATTAAATATAAAACGTTTGCGAAAAGGGTCATTTTTAAGGAATTCTTCGAAAGAAGATTATATCGACCAACTGCGATATCTGTTTAACTAAAAGTCTTATACTGACATATTCACTTACGTTGTCAAGCATTAGGGGGTGTATGTAGCAGTGTGCGAAATATACATTTTTAAAAGTTATGTGTTAATTTAGCGTAGCCATGATGTTAAAATTTACAATTAGTGTAGTGCAATTTACTTAGCGCCCTTTTTGGGACCACGTGATAATTTCTCATGGATTCGTCAGTCTGCTGCCAGTCACTAACTGGTAAACATCGTTTGGTTTGTTGTTGTGACTTGTTAAATTAATTGATATTCGGTTAAAGCTTAGTTTTATTCGATTGGTTTCTCTTGTATTGAAATTCATTCTCGTTCTGTTTATTTAGTATACCAACCATTTAACAACTATCGGAAGCGTACATTGAAATAAATAACTTTGCTGCACTGTCATTCATGCAAGCAAATTAACAGCACGGCCACACCGCACGTGGACTGTAAGAACGAACAAATACCTGATGTTAGATCATAAGGCCTATAGACTTTGTGAGTACTGTAAACTAAATAATATTGTTTATTTAATAAGAGACTGTTTAGTGATAAAATGTCACCGGATATTAGGATTTTACTTCTATACTTGCATGATATTTTAAATTTATATGATTTGTAACCGTTTTACATTGTTGTGGAGAGATAGCCAAAGGGATAGCATGTCGGCTGCTCATACCGAAGGACACGGGTTCGAACCATAGTCAAGTCGTTCACATTTTGTAGTTACAAATTGTGTTTAATTGTTATTATCAATACTTTTTAATTAGTACTTGATTAAATATATAGTATTCAATTAAATATGTGATGATTTAATTATTTGATTATACCATTGCAGGATGGCACTTTTTTAAGTCTACGTTGCAATAAATACATAAGAAAGGGATCAACGAGTTAATTGTAACTTACACCCCTAGACCAGTGACATATATATATATCTGCTTGCAGAGAAAGTCGACGAGAAGACGTAGCTCTTACCCGCTGTCGCATTGGACATACTAGATTGACTCATTCATATCTCTTGAAAAGAGAAGTTCAACCTATATGTGTTCCTTGCCAGGAACCACTGACAGTCAACCATATTTTATTACAGTGTATCGACACAGACCACATACGGTCGAAATATTTTAATGTCCATAACATGTACGAACTATTTAGGACAGTGTCGGATTCTAAACTGGTTTGCTTCTTGAACGACATTGGTATTCTTAGTAAGTTATAAATTTTTAAACTGTTTATTAACCAATCGTCATACTTTTTAAACCGTTTTATGTGTTGACCTGTTTTCAATTGTTATTTATTTTTTTACCTGATAGTTTTTATATTTTTCTATATTTTACATGCGTAGTTTGGTTTTTAACCTGATTACGCTTTATTCACACTTAACTTTGTATTCGGCGCCGTATGACCGTATATATCAGTAAACGTGATAGCGCGTGTGTGGATTGAATAAAGTAATAAATTGTTAGTTGTTGATAAAAGCGTTGTCCTATTTTTAGCATCATGTAAACCCGCGTTAGGTCGGAAGTTAAAACAAAACACTACACGCAGTATGCGCGAATGTATACATATGTCGACCGTGTTTTCAAATCATCGCGTTATTACAGGTTTTAGCAGAAAACGGTAGGTAGTTTCTGTGTATGTTTATTATGTTTAATCTTGAAACATATATTCCTAAGAGAAGATACTTTAAACAAATGTAGGATTTTACATATGTGTAAGCTGTGAAAGCATGATGATACTAAGTCTCTCTTTACCAGGACGAAAAGTACCTATATGTGACGTGTATTAGTTGTTGATATTGTACGTACCACTTGCTTGCACGATGTTTTACTTTTTCAGCGCTGAAAAAGTTGGTCTGCTAGAAGTCATACCCACATACACCAAAAATAGGTCTACTTGAAGTAATCAAGAACAGCAACAAACTTTTTCAGACGGCGTGTGTCTTCATTGCAAAGTAAACAACCATAGGGACATTAATAGCCAAAAGGAAATTTAAACCAAGGTATTTTTGTAGGAACATGAGCATGAACAAATCTTTAAACCGTATAATGACTGAGAGGCAAAGATGAAAATAGTAACTTTCTTAAGAAATACGTTTAGTTATAAACTTGTCTTTTATTCACATGGGCTAAACGTTGACATCGACCTTTCACTACATATACTGATTTGTGGACATTGTTACCAGACGTTTTTGTTTCATTAACTCCCCACTTAAGAATTGCACCACAGTGTATGCATTTTCAAGTCGAATCTTGTTAGATTTCTACTTAACACAATAATGGATAAGTTCTTCTCAAGTGTCATAACACCATTGTTATTTGCACTTTTCTCAGTAAACCGGAAACCGAGTAGAGTACATCGTAGAAAGCCATAGGAATAGGCAGAGCGATAAAAAGAATGCATCAATGGCAGCTCCAAATTGTTTGAAATTCTATTTCAGTATAAAAATATTGGTGTTCTTTGCTTAGTTTTGGTGATGACCGTTTTTAATTAGGCATTCTCTTGCAGATAAAATGGACCACGATAATGAAGTGCTTATTGGTACTGCTTCACGTGATGTTGAAGAAGCCTATGGAAGAATCCTCAGAAATAACTCGACGTAAACATGGAATACTTACACCAAATTTGTTTATATCGTTTCTACCGACATGTTTCTTTGCCGTACTTGTTGTTTCTTACTGGCTTACTAATAGCACTGGTCGAGGAATACCCATTGAAACAATATTTATCTGCGAGATGATTGTGTTGGCAATCTCCATAATTGCTATGACAGTGTTTATCCTTATCGATATGATAGGCAAACAAAGATGGAGGCCCATTAAGCCATATATTCAATCCATTCAGACCAAAGACAGGAATGACGAAATGTCTTGTAAGTTGCCGCTAAGAGAATGCTTATTTATATTTATTAGCTTGGGTAGTCTTGCCCTCGTAATATGTCATATAATGAGTATAATCTATCGAGCGGTTAACCACAGAATGATGTCATCAGATGTTGTTGAATTAGCGACTCACTGTTGTCACTTTGTTTCTGACCTGATGCAATTATTGTTTATCCTACATTACAATGAATATATTCTTAACAACAAAATTTACCGTTACATTGTGTCTCTTGTAATATCATCAGACTGCTGCATCCTCATTAAATACGTTTTCTACTTCGTGCGAAAAAGGGCAGAAGATGATCTTGTTGACTATCCCTTTTTTCCGATGCCAAAAAGACAGAGATCAGGTGCTTTTAACAAAGCAATGGATGAGGCTGAGACTTACTTCTATTTCCATATTGTCGAGTATTGTCTTTTCGCTTTTCTTTACTTAATGCCAATGTGGACACGGACGTCCATTGACAGCAAGAGAAACGAGACATTTCTGAAGCAAATGGTTAACTCTCATGATAATGTAACCACACATACTCCAAGACCCCAATAATCTCAGACCAAAAAGCAAAAGGCACTGCGCATTTTTAAAAAATGCATCAAATTAGTAAGTTACCACTCTTTCTTTTTAAGCGCTTTGGTGTGTTTTGTTATGGTGATTATAAACCTTGCACTGAGTATAATAGGAGGTAACCAAAAAACAGCTGATGGTGGTTTCAAGAAAGATGCTGCAAAAGACTTTGCTGAAAAGGTTGCCTTGCCAATAGAAGTCTGTGTCACGTACATCTCGGGGGCAGTCGCTTTTATTGGTTACTTCTTGTCCGCTAGAGAACAATCCTTGCATAATGTGAAACACTCTGATAAACGAATGCTTCTTTTGACAGCTGGTTTCTTTATAATCTTGGCTATGGTCGAAACAGTTGAAAGCGGAATGGAAGTAGTAAATGGCACCGATGATGTGGGTGGACTTGTTGAATATGCGTTCTTTACGTTTTTCCGGTACGTGTTCGTGTTCTGTCAAACACAGCTCGTCATAAAAGTAACAGAAATGAGAGTTGTTTCACCAATAACATTTCAACAGTTAGTCATACGAGGTATCTGTATCTATTTGGCATTCTTCAGCTTTGAGAAGTGGATTGAAGCGAGTTTCCTGACACCAATAGATCTTCTTCAGACAAACCATATAAAGACTGGTTTTGGGGTTACAAACTGGTGGTCGATACTAAGTCTGTTGTACCCATGCGTCAGCTTTTACCTGATTTTGTGTACAGTCATGTTCTATGAGGCTATATTACTGTTTCCCCGAACATAAACTGGTGTCTTAAACAGTCGACAGTAACTTGACTATTGGACTTCAAGGGGAAGAGTAAACTAATATTTTAAGTTATATTAGTATAATCGTAAATAAAAAGGAGAATAACGAAATCGACAATATGACTGACTCTGTGCCAAAATATGACTGACTGTTAAAATCCTGTTAGAATTTCAACATATATTTTAACTTAAAAAGGCACCAAGGTATAAGCAGTCGAAATAGAAGTGAAGGTGGCGATGATTAAAGTTGTTAACAAAACAGTTTAAAGGATTCTATTTGTCCTTACTAGATACCGAGAAACGGAGAGTTGAAGTGCAAAGATGACATTATAATTTTTATTTTACGAAAGAAAACCTCTGTAAGATCATCTATAACATATAGATCTATTTATCTAATAAGATATTATATTTCCTTGTCTTAGGGTGCTATGTTACCTTTTATAACATTTTGACGATTGTGATAACACTTTTTAATAAATAACAGTGAAATTCAAGAGATATGTGTTAATTTAAATAATTTTTAAATCATAAACTTCAACATTGTAGAATACAGAAATTTGCTCTCAAACAAAACGTTTAACACGCTCAACTTATATGTATAAGTATATTAAAAAAAGAAAAAAAGAAAACGAGGAACGATATATTCTAGAATTTGTAATAGATTATTATTTTTAACAAAAATTTTTTAAGATAAATAAAGTAATGAGCAAATCAATTTACCACAAAATGTATGTGTAAAATAAATAAAACAAAACAAAAGAACAGGCAAATCTTTTGTTAAGTATCAAATTATTCAAAGTAACGCTCTTTTTTGTTAAAAGAATATAAAATATAATTGGTTCTTTATTAAATAAGCTTAATGCTGATTTTACCCGTCTATCACGGATAAATAGTATGAAATACAGTATTCAACTCTAAAATGTTTTTATAGTAAAGCATAAAATATGTACACGTACTACTTAAGATATTGTTTCATGGTTATGCGTGTGTGTGTGTGTGTGTGTGCGTGCGTGTGTGTGTGTGTGTGTGTGTGTGTGTGTCTGTGTCTGTGTGTGTGTGTGTGTCTGTGTGTGTGTCTGTGTGTGTGTGTGTCTGTGTGTGTGTGTGTCTGTGTCTGTGTGTGTGTCTGTGTGTGTGTCTGTGTGTGTGTCTGTGTTTGTGTGTGTGTGTGTGTGTGTGTGTGTGTGTGTGTCTGTGTGCGTGTGTGTGTGTGTGTGTGTGTGTGTGTGTGTGTGTGTGTGTGTGTGTGTGTGTGTGTGTGTGTGTGTGTGTGTGTGTGTGTGTGTGTGTGTGTGTGTATCGATTTATTCCACATATTTATTTATGATTTAATCCTTTATTTAATATAGCATGCCTAAGGTTGTTCATTAGTGTAAAATACTTCTTATGCAGTTGCTTTTTCTATGCACCACTCTAATATAGTTAAATAACACTTTTTATCAAATGTTGTTCAAGTTTGTTTCTTATATTTGTGTGTGTAGTTTTGTTTCATTATAGTTTAATACTGAAACAAGTTCATCATTGTTAATATTTGAATAGTTTATTACCTTTACGTTTTTTAATCACGGTGAGTACTGATACTTTTAGTCACTGACAAAATGTAAAATGCTTATAATTATCGTAGAAAAAAAGTGAAAATAAATAAAAATGCAATAGTTTAAATTTACTCTTTAATTTAGACTTATATAGACTTTGAATAAAGGTTTTGATTTGTCTAATTTATTGTTAATTTCTTCTCTTTTTTTTTTTTTTTTTTTTTTTTTTTTTTTTTTTTTTTGCTTGTGTATAAAATTATCTCCAAATTTAAATTTTTATATTGTTTTCTTTTTTAAATATACAAAAATCTATTCTCATTATATTTGTTCAGTTATACTTTTCGTCCATATACTGTGTAACATTTAACATGTACAATAACTGTAATAAATGTCTACTTACATTTAACATGTACAATAACTGTAATAAATGTCTACTTACATTTAACATGTACAATAACTGTAATAAATGTCTACTTACATTTAACATGTACAATAACTGTAATAAATGTCTACTTGCATTTAACATGTACAATTACTATAATAAATGACTAATTACATTTAACATGTACAATTACTATAATAAATGATGTCTACTTGCATTTAACATGTGCAATTACCATAATAAATGACTAATTACATTTAACATGTACAATAACTGTAATAAAAGTCTACTTACATTTAACATGTACAAAAACTATAATAAATGTCTACTTGCATTTAACATGTACAATAACTAATAAATGATGTCTACTTACATTTAACATGTACAATTACTATAATAAATGTCTACTTGCATTTAACATGTACAATTGCCATAATAAATGACTAATTACATTTAACATGTACAATAACTGTAATAAAAGTCTACTTACATTTAACATGTACAATAACTGTAATAAAAGTCTACTTACATTTAACATGTACAAAAACTATAATAAATGTCTACTTGCATTTAACATGTACAATTACTATAATAAATGACTAATTACATTTAACATGTACAATTACTATAATAAATGATGTCTACTTGCATTTAACATGTACAATTACCATAATAAATGACTAATTACATTTAACATGTACAATAACTGTAATAAAAGTCTACTTACATTTAACATGTACAAAAACTATAATAAATGTCTACTTGCATTTAACATGTACAATAACTGTAATAAATGATGTCTACTTACATTTAACATGTACAATAACTGTAATAAATGTCTACTTACATTTGAGTCAGCTTGTGGTTTTACATCTTTTTACCTGCAGTGCAGCTGTGGTACTTCTAATGAAATTAATAGCAACAAACTTGTGGAAGAAATTAGACTGTATATACGAAAAGGAATATTTGATACAATTAAATGATCACAAGAATACATGAAAAATGCAAATAAGAGTCGTTAGTAAAAAAATAAAGAGTTCGTATTAAGACTATAAAACAGTTTTGGGGGGTCTATAGGTGTTCGAATTGTTAAAGCTGAGATGTTAACTTGTGTGTTCTTATTTTAGGTATAAATGCAGCAACATGTTTTAACACAAATGTTCATTTGTTCGTTCTATTTATCAATTGATTTGTTTTGTGAACCTGCTTAGATATTAACCGATAATATGCAATAACGATTATATATCTTTCAACAGAGTTAAAAAATACACTTGAGTAAATCAAATGGTGTTTCCAAATGTATATTTTTATGAATTTGAATATATGAGAAAGTCCTATGAGCATTGCAATATATGCCAAACTCAGAAAAGGCACAGGACAAGGGTATTTCACATGCAAGCCAAGTGCAAAGTAAAAACAAATTTGCGATGGGTCATTTAACGAAAAGAGCAAACCCGACAGTTACCGCCTTGGAACGGTTAGTCGGCAATATGGGCCGACTGGGGTTCTTAAACCGGTTTTTACAGAGCTCTTACCTCGCACTTCCTGGTGAGTTTCTCAAATGCAAGCAATGAAAAGAAACCCGATCTATTTGAATACAAAATGTTCAAACGTTGAAGTTATTACGAAAGTAGTGAGGTCATTGAATAAGAATATATGACAAAGTTCTATGAGCATTGCAGCATATGTTAAACTCTGAAAAGGCACAGGGCACAGATATTTCACGCGCAAGCCAAGTGAAAAGTAAGAACCATTTTTTTATGATTCTGAAAGAGCAAACCCGACAGTTACCGCCTTGGAACAGTCAGTCGGAAATATGGGCCGACTTGGGTGCTTAAACCGGTTTTACAGAGCTCTAACCTCGCGCCTCCTGATAGGTTTCTCAAATGCAAGCAATGAAAAGAAAACTGATCTATTAGAATACAAAAATGTCCAAACGATGATGCTGTCTTAATACGTTATGACGCAAGTAGTGACGTCATTGAAAAATAATGTCAACATAGTGTTTAGAAAAGAAAGGGGTATAATTTCGATTAGAAAAAATAAACAAAAATGGTTGATTATAAGTGAAATTAACTTTTTGAATCAAGAAAAAACATGACCAGAGAAGAATAAATGGTTGTAGCATCCTTTTCATCTGAAGATGAAATTGAGGAACCAAAGTCCAATGTCCATCAAATGAAATACACGTAACAATCCTTATATGATTAATTAAATGACAACAAAGATTACATGCACAAGAAAAAAATTACGACCGCCACACTGCACAGATAACATTGTTGTGATCATGAATAGGAATATATGATAAAGTCATATGAGCATTGCAACATATACTAAAATCTGAACCGGACCTGGCAGCGCAATCGGTAGAGCGTTGGCTTCAGGTACGGGAGGCCCCGGGTTTGATCCCGGGCCGCGACATACCAAAGTCGTTAAAAATGGTAGTGGTATAGCTCCCTTGCTAACACTCAAGCAAATATAAGGGTAGTTCCACGACTGGTTGGCCCGGTGTCAGGATAATGTGACTGGGTGTGGTATCATGCCAGGTGTTCACGGCATGCTATACACAGTGAAGGCAGCACTATATCTGCTTCAAGTGGACACCGTCTCCAGATAACTGAAATACTGTTGGTGGGACGATTAACCCAATAAACAAACCAAACACTGACGAGGCAAGGACAAAGGTATTTCACATGCAAAGTGAAAAGTAAGAACAAATTTGTGATGCGTAATTTAACGAAAAGAGCAAACCCGACAGTTGCCGCTCAGAAATCATGCGTTTAGGCTTACCTGTTTTGAAAAAGAAAACGGCAAAACATTTTATGATAATAACGTATATTGGAAATAAAAAATAGGGATTTATGTCAGTGTGGCGATATTAATTGCTATATGAAAAACATTCTGTAGCAACAGAAGGCATATCAAAAAAATCAGGGAGGCATTTGAGATATTTACCAACACTGCAGGTTGTCTATCATTATGTTATCGTTTATGCCCTTTTTCAATTACGTCAGAAGAGCCACATATGTATAAATCTCCTTGGTATTGGCGGTATATTTATGTAAACTAAAGGGCCTCTGTCAAATTAAAAGTTGTAGACATTTACCAAAGCACTTAAAACACACATTATTTCTTTTTAAATAATGTCCTTACTGGTCTAAAATCATTTTAAATCATGGGAATAACATGTACATGTACCAATTAAGTAAGAACATGTATTATTTACAAACGTAAGGTTAAGAATATAACAAAATGATCAATTTTAAGTTTTCGCCTATAATACGTTGATTGACATACAAGTAAAAAAGATAGGATAACTAATGTTTTATCATGCTGGAATTCTCGTCTGTGTATTAAATTATCTGTAAATTCCTATAATAATTTCTTTTTCAAATATACAGAAATCTATTCTCATTATATTCCTTTATATAAAGCTCGTTCGTTCATATGCTTTGTAGCATTTTAAATGCATAATAATATTAATAAATTACCATTTATGCTGTTGTATCTTTTACTTTTTAACTGTACTTACGTAGTACAATTGTTCTACTTCTGATAGTGCTTCCATTTATCAAACGATCTGTTTTGTCAATCTACTTGGAAATTTACCTACATATCGCTCGTTCACAATATACAATAACACATTGTTTTCGTTTTAATACACTTTTAAATCTTACCTGGCCTGGTAGCGCAATTGGTAGCGCGTCGGCTCCAGGTACGGAAGACCCCGGTTTCGATCCCGGGCCGCGACATACCAAAGTCGGTAAAATTGTAGTGAGCTTACTTGCTAATATATACATTAAATAGTATAATTAGGTAAATCCTATTTTAAAAGTTAAAGAAACGAGCAAAGCATATATTTATAATTATATACATTTAAATTAAAACTAGAGATTTAAGCTATTGTGACGGTTTTTATAGCTACACGAAGAAACAATATATGTAAAAACTAAGGGAGGTAACTGAGATATTCATTGGCAATGAAGTACATGTATGTCCATCACTAAGTTATTGTTTTGCCCTCTTTTAAATTATCTTGAAAGAGCCACATATTTATAAATCTTCGTTGTATAGGCGGTACATTTATACAAGATATGCATCACAATGAGAAAACTAGAAGACTTCCATCACCAAATACAGCTCTACACATTTACTAAAGCACATAAAATACACATCATTAATTAATTTTCACGTATTATCCTGATTGGTCGAAAATCGATTTTAATAAATAGAATAGGATGTAATGACTTAAGTAAAGTATTTCTTACAAAGGACATGATTAAAAATTGATAACAGCTGCCGTTAATACGAAGATATTTTTGATATGCAAGTCAAATAAGATCGTAAAACTAAAATGCTCTCTTGTTTTAGTAGATGTACTGTTTTTTGTAGTAATAGTAGAAGTGCATGTAGTAGTAGTAGAAATAGTCTTGGTAATAGTAGAAGTAGTAGTAGTAGTCGTAGTGGTAGAAGTAGTAGTAGAAGTAGTAGTAGTAGCAGCAGTAGTAGTAGTAGTAGTAGTAGTAACAGTAGTAGTAGTAGTAGTCATTAGAGCTGTCATGATATACCGGTATATCGGTATAATGCGGTATGATGCCGAACCGTATTGTACCGCAGTACGAAATCAACGTACCGGTTTGTTAGTGATCTTTTTCCATTTTGTAAGTGCCTCTACATCTGCTGAAACCTCTATGTCAGGTACTTGTCAAGTTTTTGCTAGTAGTTGTATCTTGTTTTAAAATAAAAGGCTGTAGCAGGAAGGTTTATCACATGCACATAATTATATCGTGCCAAATGTGTGACAGAAGCCAAAATAATTTCTTCCGTGACGGATGTTATCAGTTATGCTTGTATATGTCTGCATCTATGGATAGTACTTCAGAAGTAGTTCCCTAGCCCGTGCTGCCTAAGAAGACTCTTGGTCTGGCATCGTTATTTGATGACGATGTTATTGTCAAGGAAGAGAAAGACCACAGAAGTGTTTTTTCAGCGAGTTGAGGATGAAACAAATTTAAAGTGACTCATCAAAGTAGTGTTCAGAATGATCCTCTTCTTTGGTGGAGAGAGAACTCAGTTTACTATCATTTGCTAGCTTATCTGGCTAAATGTCGTCCATGCATTACATCCATATCAGATTCCTCCGAGCGAATTTTAGCGCAGCTGGAGAAATTGTGACAGCCGAAAGAGAAATCTGTCATCCGATACTGTAGACAATCTTATTGTTTTAAAGAAAAACAAATTTTAAAAAACTAGGGCTGTGCGAGTTGAAAAAACAAAATGACAAGACATTGAAATTTTTGTGCAATCTAGTCATCGCTTTGCCAGTCATATACTGGTTAAAACATTAAGCGATATTCATATCTATATCACTTAAATACTTTATTTTGTGTTTATTTACTTTAACATATTTGAGCAGTTGGATTAAAATGTCCTACGTCAGAAAGAATATGCATTCATATATTTGGTTCACGTGATACTTATCGCTATACAGTGCTAGCATATTACAATATATCGCGGTACAATTCTGACGTATCTTGACAACTCTAGTAGTAGTAGGAGGAGGAGGAGGAGGAGTAGTACTAGTGTTAGTTGCTGTAGAAGTAGTCGAAGTAGTAGTAGTAGCAGCAGTTGTAGTGGAAGTAGTTGTAGTACTAGTAGTAGTAGTGGTTGCACTAGTAGCAGTTGTTGTAGTAGTAGTAGTGGTAGTGGTAGTAAAATTGTAACAATAGAAGTAGTAGTAGTTGTAGTAGTAGTAGTAGTAGTAGTAGTAGAAGTAGTAGTAGTAGTAGTAGTAGTAGTAGTAGTAGTAGTAGTAGTAGTAGTAGTAGTAGTAGTAGTAGTAGTAGTAGTAGAAGTAGTAGTATATCTAGTGGAAGTAGCAGTTCAATCAATCAATCAATCTTTATTTCCTCCATTATTGGAGATTTGACATAATATATACAACGTGGAATAAACACATATATACAAACATGTTATTACAAATAATGGCAATTAGATAATAAAAGTTTTATATATGAGGATGTACAACTGTTTCAAGTGTCACTAGTATTCATGCTTACAATTTTTTTATTTTTAAATCGTTCTATTTGGAACATTTAGCAAACAAAATAAGAGAGTTCATAGCACATCAATTGTTATTTCCAAGCCTTATACACATTATTGTCACGAACATAGTGCGTTAAATTAGTGATTCTGAATGCATATGCAGTCATGATCTTGTTGTTGTTATTTCGCGCTGTTGTTGTTGTTGTTGTTGTTGTTGTTGTTGTTGTTGTTGTTGTTGTTGTTGTTGTTGTTGTTGTTACTTTTACATGATCCCGTAATAGTGGTTTATTTATCTGAATAATTTATAATACAATCAGTGATAAAAGGAAATATTTTATTTTAGAAAATTTTGCGAAAAAATAAATGTTGAGTTACATTTTATCTGCTTTAATATCGACATATAAGTATAGCTGCTTTTGCGCTTTTGCTGAGCAAGGTCAGGTAACTCTAAAACAGACATGCCTATTTCATGTAATATTTATCTCCCTTTATATGCAGATCTGCTATTACGAATGTATTAAATTTGTTCTTTAACACAATAGAAATGTAGAGTTAACACTGTAGTATAGCTTTTAAATGAAATTCGAATATTATACGCGAGAATACCTGGTTTTGCTATTTTTTGAAAATAGACGGGTATTTTTTCAATCTATTTTCATGGACTTAAAGGAAGGCATTTTAAATCAATTTAATTCACCACTTTTCATCATTTTAAATGCATTTGTAAAGGAGACTAATTCCGAATCGCACAAACGAGCTTTAGGAACGCAAAAAACACAACTGAGTTTTCTTCTGCGCTGTTTGGATGTGTGTCCTAGGTATGATTACAGCAAGCCACCTGGCCGACATCTAATCTTTCATAAAGCGCTTTACGTACATAAGAACTGGCCCTCATTCCTTCTTTACATTGTCAGTTCGACTTTGATTTAAAATGAGCCCCAAAATAACTCACCGGTCAAACCTGCTTAGAGCAGTTTGAAACACATTTGTCGGGTTCAGAGTGAAAAAAAAAACATAGTGGTCTGTCATAATTGTAAGTTATCAAGTTAAAGTGCAACCAGTGATTGCACGTTACGCATAAAGAACCCTACTGATAGGTGAAAACAATAATCATTAAATATAAATCGATTAAGGAATAATTCGAAGGAATATTCGAAGTAGTGAATCTACACAATAGAAATGCCCTTGCTGGAGAAGTGCCCTTGCTGGAGTTAACAGAGGCTAGATCGGAATTCAAAGTAAAGTATAAGCGATGCTTGTGTATGCATTGTACAAACACTATGTTTATTAGTCTTTTTGTTTGTTTGCGATGCATCTCATAAGTTCATTGTTAAATATAAGCAACAAATCACCAAACTTATTTTAATATCATAAAATGCAAAAACGCAACCTATTTGTCAGCTAAGAAGCATTTGACATATATGCATCATATATAGATTAATACTCATATATTTGTTTGTTTATTGGGTTTATCAATACTCATATGTATACACAAATGGCACAAGTGGCCAGAACGGCATGCTGTGTAATGAGATTACCAGATATTAGCGTCAGACGTCACAAAATAACGCGCTTTTTACTCTAAAGCATTTGCTCGACTCAGTGAGGAGAATCTTTAAGGCCTATATACATACCCATCATATATCTACAATACGGCCAGATAGGTAAGCAAAATGTTACTCAAAATCATTTACACAGTTAAGCACATGAGTTAGACACTTTGTTTAGTTATATAACACACTTACAGCGTCCGATCAGAACAAAATAGTAAAATGAACCACATAAGGGCTTTAATAAAGGGAGATAATTACTCGAATTCAGAATCTCACAAACTTTGTTTTTGTTCCGATTTCTGTGAGTGCTGTGTATGGACTGGTTTATAATCATATCTTTGTTGTAATTGTTGCTGGGGTTGTTCTGGGTTCTGTCGTGGCCGGCGCCGTAGCGTTTGGTCTTGGTGTTATGATAGTAGTTGTTGTTGCAGTTGTGGTAGTTATTGCTGTTGTTTTGTTGCGGTCGTCTCTGTTCATGTTGTTTGTGGTTGTTTGTTGTTGTTAGTAGTAGTGGTGGTGATGGTGCTACCGAACCTGTTCTTGGTGACACAAAATACTATCTAAGTTTGTCCCTACGCCACAGCTGGTCATATGTATTGCTTTAATAGATGTCACACTTCTTCCTCTGTCAACCACTTATCAAATTAAGTAAACAACAAAGCTGTTATAAATCATAGTCAGCAGTCACCGTTCGGGCGATTAAGGTGTTAAGGCCTAAGGTAGTCATAATTATTTCTACATGATCTACAAAATTTGTGTGATCAGGCTATTTCTCAAAAATTATAGTTGAGAAAAATGTTATGACGGACTCAACTGATTTATTTGAGGGTGCTCCCCCCCCCCCCCCCCCCCCCCCAAAAAGATAGTTGAGAAAAATGTTATGACGGACCCAACTGATTGGAGGGGGCACTTTTTATTGTTTAATGCAAATTGCACAATGCTTCTGCCATCCAATTTTCAATTACCCAGTGTTTTTTTAATCAGATTTAGTGCTGGCTTACCTGTGATGGCATGCCACAAATACCGGACCTTCTGCAATTCAAGTTTGCTGACATAGGTCCGGAGTTGTCGTTCTTGTTGTATTTTGGTTGCTTCATTGTCGTTGTAATCGCGTTGATAATGTTGATGATGCTGCTGTTGCGGTTGTTGTTAATACTGTTGTTGCTAGCTATGATATTTTGGTGCATATATTAAGGTTTTTTGGCATTCAAAAAAGCATTGAACTGCTTTTGCTTCCGGCTTTTGTTAAAAAGATTAACTTTACTTGCTGTATATAATTTACTGACATGTTGTAGTCGAATTATCCAAATAGATTTTTTTGTTGTAAAATTCGTACTTATATGAAGTTGTGTATGTATAACAGATAAAAAAGACATCCTCAATAAACCTCTCTTTCAAAATTGGCACAACACTTGGACACGCAAGAAACTGTTAAAGCATATGTTTTATGATACATATAACTCAACATTATATTTTAAATAAATATGCGGACAGCAGATATAGGGAAGCTAAAAACAAAGTTACTTAGCCCTACATAAGAAACTCAGGTGTGTGACCTAGTTTACCTTTTTAACGTTCACAAAGGCCTAGATTACAGACTGTAGTGCATGTTAACATATCAATTTTGAATATTCGAATAGGGTACGATTCGGTTTGCACTGAAAGAAAATCATTCTGATTCTGTCAGATACTTTTCAAATAATCGCCCAATGGCAGTACAATTGTTGCAACTTGACGCTTTATCTTAGTGCTTACTATGTGGCTTTAATATCCAACGTTAGAATTACGTCTCTGCCGGAAAGATGTTCTTACAATGCTTAAATAGGGCTAAAAGTCTGTTTAGACAATTTTAGCTGAACATATGTTTCATTTGATTTTGGCAGAATTATGCTAAATAGATTTAGATAAAATGCACCACCATTGGTTTGATTAAGCCCGCCAGAATAATATGTGAATGGCAGAAAGCTGTGTCGGCATCACCCAGTGCAAATCGGGCAATTTAGGGCGGTAAAACCTGCCATTGTTAGACGAAGGTGACATAACAATATAACTAGTTCAACCAACTTATTGACGAAAAGACAAGACAGGGAGTCAGTAAAGCTGAAATAATGACTAAAATCAGGTTTTGTCAAGCAGTTAAAGGCAAAACAATGTACATTTCTTTTTTTTCAAAGCTATGAAGTAAAGCTTATAAAATGACGTTTATTATGTAGTGATTTTAAACGTTCTTGCTGTTTTAATACCAAAATGACCTTCGCAATTATCAGTTACAACAGTTGAACAAAGTGTATTTACTTTAACTACTATATAACATTTTCCTTTCTAAATTCTGACCAAATTGTCAGGAAGAAGTGTCACAGCATATGCAAGAAATGTACGCCGATTTCCCTTAAGTCCTTAGCAGACTGTTTTTTAATGTCCATGTAGATGTAAGAAGTAATGAAATGAGAATTAGCATGTGTACTTACAAACGAGGAAGAAAAGGTATTGACTAGTTGCTTTCATTTTGAAAACCAAGTGCATAACATTTGATCTAACTTTCTTATTTCGAGTTCAGATTCTAGACCATATCCCCTCTTTAATGACACAGATGTACCATTTTGCATTTGGCCTTTTGAGACAGTCATTCAAAGGTCAATGTTAAAATGGGGTTTATCATAACCTAGTGACATAGTTTCGTGAAGCGCAGCCAATATCCAATGGTGTAGTATTTCAAGTACAGCTCAGGTATGTTTACACTTCTTGATTTAAGTTGTTAAGTACTCTCAGTGCAATGAGACTACTTTAAGGACACCATTTGCCGTGTCTACCGCTACATGAAATGGTTACTTATTGAGCGCTGACAACCATGACAGGCAAGGCGACAAGTATGTACAATACGGTGGTTATACAAGAACTTTAATAGAGCTTGTGAAGGCATAGTATGACCACTTGCAATAATGCGATTTCCAGTTTGTTCCTAATTGTGAGTGTAAATACTAATCACGCGTTAGATATGTAGATAGCGTGACTGGTTGTTAACTCGCAGGTTCAACTATCGTGCCAAGGCCGTAGAATGACGTCAGTAGTGACCTAATATTTTATGTCATAATATACACTAAGTTCTCTTCTATAATTTAAAAGACAAGAAATTATTACACTAGGTGCATACTCGTACACAAAAAGGAAATATATTATTTCAGATTTCAGTTTTCGTTCTGACATCTCAATTTAGCACTTAACACTTATATGTCACATAAAATGCTCTAATCTGACAGTTGTGCGATAGTTTAATTGTGCGACAGTATTGATATGTGAATTCAATAAACTATAAACTTCTTATTTACCGACGGCGGAAGACCTAGGATAATTTTATATTTTTGCTATAGTGATGTTATGATTTTTATTAACGTGTGTTTTCAAACCAAATTACTTTAAAACAACTCTTATTCTAATTATTTCAATATTTAGGGTTTAGGATTGAAGCTATCTACAGAATTGTTTACATGTTTCATATTCTTTGCGAAAATAAATACGTTGATATGCTAAACAGGATATGATTGTGTGTTTTAAAGGTTTGCTTGATCTGTTTATACATTTATATTAGTAGTGTAGTGTGATTTAGCGGTTAAACATGTCCATGTTTAAATGCATGCAATTTTTACTTCACTTGACATTCCATGACAGAAAAGCATGCTTTTCATTAAAACAACTGTTGTTGTTAAGTTGTAAAAACTCCTTTGATAAAACTAGGTTAAGATCTCATTTTTACATTTCCAAACATCGGTATAACGGAGTTTAACTTTGTGTAAGTTTCGAGTATTGACATTATCGTTGTCGCGAGTAAATAGGACGTGAAAATACCTGCCATATCTCTGTGTAACACAATGTACACAACGTCATTAGATATATTTCCTTCGAACGTCATAAAAAATGCGGTTTCTTGACACTGTTATTTAATCACAAATTCACTGAGGCATTATTAATACTATTCTGACAGATGTTGTGACCTATGTAATAAGGTCGGATTTCGGGGCAATGATATCAGTCCAACAAATTGTACGATATGGTTTCTGCCGGTTTAAACATACACAAGTACACAAGGATTTTAGTTAAAAAGTCCACCCTATCCGTTTCAGCCCTCCCATCACTATCACCTCTTGCATGCCTGATTTCAATGTAAACCATTAGAAATACTGTGTCTGAACTTTGTGTTTGATGCTAACCTGGTACTATTCATAGTTTTGTTTGTTATATGAAGCTTATTTCATGACACCATATTTAACGAAATAAGTATTAATAAGTGCATATAATAAAAGAAATTATAACTTTAAACTCGATTTCATTCATTTACAAAATTTCAAACATCGACTGTTCAAGAATTAGTACATGTTTTGTTTATTTAAATTTTTGCTTGCTTAGTTTTAAGACTCTTTTTTTCAATCAACCAGCGTGCCAAGGCCGTGAAATAATATCCATATTGACTCTCTGTAATTCAGTACACACACACAAAGTTAAATTCTAGGACAATCCGTTATATAAACTTAGAGGGTGGTTTATAAATAGTTCATTAAACGACAAGTGAATACACAAAATTTGATAGTCTCAATTTAACAACTCACCATGTGGCACTTTGAGCCTCTATGTTACTTACAATAAATTATATAAAATGCATTAGTTTGTTAGTTTAATTGGTTTTGGGTGCTAATGTGAAATTTAATTTAGCCACACAATAGAATTGCGTTGCCTATTTAAGTATTAAAATAATATTATACTTTGCAGTATTATACCTTATTTCCGATGATCGTTTACTTCAACAAATGATAAACAACAGCAAGTACACGTCGCCTTGTAATACGGCGGAATAAATACTAATTTATTGTTTGTTATCAGAAAATATTAGCCTTTTTCTTACATAGACATAGATTGACATATTGATAAAGGATTTATTTGCAATATTTTGACTAAAATGTCACCTCACCTGTAAAACCTTTTTTTGTGTCAGAGTACTGATCACAGTGAATTAAAAAGTAATTGTTTATGATCCATCATTTGGCTTTCCTGAGGTAACATTTGGTTTGAAGTCTCAGCGATCGAAATTTTGAGGAGTGGTCAAATATAACTTTATGAGTATATAAACGTGTTACGATACTACGTTAAAGCATATTTTGCCCATTCGTAAGCTGTATGCAATTTTGAAATTATAACGCACTCTATGATATGAAATGTGGTTATTAATCAAGGAATCGGTATAAAATTTGCATATAATGTTTACGGGCAAGTTTACTGAATAATTTTAAATTCAATAATATTTTTTAAACTGTAAGGAAAAACTGATTATCATTTATCATTAAATCAAAGTACATTCTTTCCAAGATATGACACAGGCTCAACCATACTGTCAGTGCCAGGAAATGGCATAAAACACGTCTTTATGTATCTCAATAGACTCAATATAGCATATAATATATAAGATGTTCAACAGTACGGAGTATAGATGATAGACGATGTCAATGTTAATACTAAAACATGTGACATTTCAATCAATAAATGATTCTACATTCATAGTTGACAATTTGAACCTGTAATATTTGGCCTATATTTTATATTAAATAAACAATATATGAGCGATAACTGAAATACTGTTGGTGGGACGATAAACCCAATAAACATAAACATAAACAATGAAATATGAGCGTCCTGATTTAATTTGTTAATGCTCACTCATAGCTAATAAACACCAGAGATTGAAGTGACACATGCTGTTCATGTGTAAGGCAAGAGTTGCAGAGAAATACAATTTATACACATTCCTTCTCGTCATAATCGGAAGTGATCAATTAAGTTGTTTTAGTTACTATGTATAAGATGATATTCAGAAAGACAATATCATGTATAAAAAATTAGTATGTAAAATTAAATGCCAGTGCAATAAAAGTAAGTTTCCATTATAACTCCTTCAGACACACAGAGAAAATCAGACCATCAATATTTTAGACGATATTTTAACTAGCGTGACGTCTCGCTATAGTACGAAAACGGTTAATTCCTACATATGATAACATTTTTACGTGATATTAGGTTAAAATGTCCTCGTGTTATCTCCTATGATCGTTTACGTTAGCAACTGATAAACAGCAGCAAGTACACGTCTCCTTATAATACGACTGTGTAAATAGTACATGTAGTTTATATTTTGTTATAATCAAATATATAGAGAATACCAGCTTAGTGTTGATATGGATAAATGTTATCATGCATAGCTAAGAAAATTAGAAAGCACAAGACTTGCCGAGTGCTTTCTGATTTTCGGGCCGAGCATGATAACATTTATCTATATCATCACTAATCTGGTATTCTTTTTATCCCACCATCAACAGTTTCACAAAGGAAACATTTAAATTTACCGCTACTGCTCCTCCCTTACATGATCTGGCATTCCAATGCAATACACGAAATTCATGCGCGAGCAATAGAGTAATTCGGCTATAAGAAATAGTTCTATTTTACAATAAAAAAATAAGACAATAAACATGTTATTTCTTTTATTTTATTTGCGCTGTGCATAAGGTTGTAATTCTACTGCTTACGATAACTGAAAATAATGGTTAGGAAAAAAAGAACAACAAAAGTCACACCCTCATGTAAAGTTATACATGTAGTGTGTAATGTCAAGGCCGTGTAACATTAAAGTTGCTACGCACTTGGCATTAAGAAACGCGAATTACATTCGAGGTTTGTGTTATTTGTGGATGTAACAAACAGTAGCTCATGGATTTTAATTGTTGATGACATTGAAATTATGAACATTGAATATAGCGCTTTAAAATTTCGAAGATAGTTGTGTTTTTGACAGGGTGACTTGTGAAATTTGGAGAAATGTTTCGATTGGAGGTGGTGGGTTGGTGTTCATGTTTACGTCTAGCACATTTGTCCAGATCTGTGCAGTCAGCTATATTTGGTTCGACTAATGATCGAGCTCTATCTAACCCATTTGAATGTTCATCATGTAACGACATTTGATCATCAGGGTCTGTCCTAAGATTAGGCAGATGATTGCAATCTGAGACAGTCACCACAGATTCAAGATCAGTTTCCTTCTCAAAAATGTTCGGATTAAAGCCAGATTTTGCCTCGAAATCCTCGTAGCTCATCTCTTTAACACTGTTTAGGTTTTTACACGATTCTTCATCACACTTTTTCAATTCACACTAACTAACATCAAAACAACGGGGACTCGCATGATCTGACATTTCGACAGTTGTTTTTATTTTTGCAGACTACAAATTCGTACTTTTATTGATTTTATCACTATAACTAAACAATTTTAATCATGTTCCTGTAATGTTGTTTCATTTTACTAAGATTTTTTTTTCAAATTGTCTATATCATTGTTAAATAAAACTTCGGAATGCCGCGATCAACTGTCCGGTTAGCTCAGTCGGTTAAGACGCTGCTACTTAGGTTTTCAATCCTGCAGGACAAAGATCGAAACCGCTCTCATCCTTTTTTTTTTAAATGCCTCTTTTGCTCTATTTAACCAATCTTTATATTATGGACATTTTTGGGGTGACCACAAGCATAATTACGGGTTATATATATATATATATATATATATATATATATATATATATATATATATATATATATAAATGAGCACGCTTTATAACTTAAATAAAATACTTGAATACTTGCATACCTGGATAATATATTCGAAATAGTTGAACCAATATTACAACAGCGAGTAAAATAAATCACCAATTCGGAGTATTTCTTATTTGGACATGATATCTTAGGTTTACCAAGCACGTCAAACTTTAAAAAAACGACATCAACTGGGCCTTTATGAAATCAGTACACTTAGAAGGTCCCCATTTCTAGGTCAAACTAAATGCAGCAGGTATAAACTCATTTTATATACAAATAACCACAAACAACAATATATTAACCCATGTTTGTACGATCTGATGCTTTTGAATAGGGCACCTGACACGCTTGGGCATCTTAATCTTCAATCTGTTTTCTACAAACTGTGTTTGACCTATTTATAGTTGACTAGTACCTTTACCGAATATAACACTTCTTTGCCTAAAGGAAGCTGTAATAAATGTGATAGAATTCAAAGCATGATGACGAATAATGAAAGTCAAACATTCAGTTTTACACCACGTTAAGAGTAACATAATACAAACGAGTATCTAAGTAAGTTTTGCATTAATATTTTTTAATAAACCATAGTTATGAATGAAGACAAGATTAAATTTGAATAGAAAAATTTTCTGTTATATCACTTGCTTTTATATACATCAATCATCTTGGTGGTAGAAAATGTCCTCAAAACGATTTTTATGTAACTCAATATACTCGAAATCGCACGAAATCAAGGACACAATTATTTCATATCTACAGTTGACACTGGTCCTACCGCACAATGTCAAGGTTGTGTTTGCTGAGGTCCGCCCAGTCAGCTGTGTTCAGGTTGACAGGTGTACATTTTATCAGATTATAGTATAGCAGAAATAAGACAAAATGGCTCACAATGACAGACAAAAAGTTGTAAAGAGTATAAGACTTATACCGTAAAATTGATGTTACTTTCATGTGAAGTGTCAAGATTTAAAATGTTCTTCTTCAGTTAATTTTAAACACTTCTAGATATTGAGCTTTATTTAAAATGACAAGTTGAGTTGCTTTAAGAGATAAGTGTCCTTATAAAATGTAAACTTCAAAAATAGTAAAGATAGTGGACAAGAAGAAAGTCATACATTTAACATTTTAAACATTTATTTTATCAACAATTTAGCATTTTAAAACGTGATATTAACATCTAGATGATCAAATCCGTATAAGTAAAATAAATGGCACTGAAATCAGTGTATCATATCAGCATTTGTTAGGATTGTAATTCATATATTTTAATTCTGATGCAAATTATATTTAATTGAACATAAATAAACATAAAAATTAAAATAATATAAAAGTAAAGTTTATAATATTAATCCATGCATTAAGAGATCAAGGAAAATGAGGTTTCCTTGACTTATTTGCATAATATAATCAAAGTCATGTCAGGGCAAAAGTAGAGTGTCAAATAAAAGTACTTTTTGTGTGTTAAATAAAACATTTATTTCACAAGTTATTCAGTGTTTATGTAGTAAAATCGCCAAACAATAGATAAAAGTATATTTAAAAGAAATTTAATCAACTATATAACATAATCATTTGTAGATTGAGCATTAATTCTACGCTAGCATTGAGCTAGAACTTAACTGGCCGTGAAATATATTGACAATATACAAAAAGCCTATAGACAATATAAAATACAACATGATAGTAAAATGTTTCATGAAACATATTTAAAAAGTGATGATACAACATAAATTTTCATGCTTAAAAATAAATATTTTTCCAAACCTTTCAAAACTTGATACCTGTATAAAGTTGTAATGTTGCAATTTAAAGATGTTTCAAAATTGAGTTTCCATACTCATTTATATATAACATGTATCTAGCATTTATTTAGAATTTACGAGATAATTAGCTTTGTTTTTGTTTGTTTTTTGTTGTTGTTGGCTTTTCGAAGAAGTGTCATAAAGTTATACGAGCAGCTATTTGCTAAATGATCATTTTAGCATTAAAATGTAAAACAAAGTATTGATTTTTATTATAAAATAGTGCCATATGACCACAAAACCGTGCATCTCAAATCTTTGCATTAGACTCGGAGGATACCCTGCTCATACTGATTAATGCTACACATGTTTTTGAGCAGAATAAAATGGAAACTAGATAAGTATTAGTCTTAACAGAAACTGGCCAGTAGATCTGAAATATCTGGAGTAAACGGAACGGTCTGGTTCAAAATAGCAAGACCGTTCCAACTTGACAGCCCAGTTAAGGATCAGCCTCAACAAAGTAAGACGGGTAGACATAGACATATGACATGATATGACACTTCGTTTAATAAAAGTTCAAATTTTTATCAAATTAAAATAGTTACTTATATTCTTTTTCAAATGCTTAATTTAAATTTGTAATTAATAATTGAAATTTGTAATTTTCATATGTCTGCATTGCCGAAATAATGCATGCACAACCTATGGGCATTGTAAAATTACAGACGGTGTAACCTCTTTTGTCAAATGTTATCCAAAATAAAAGAAACCATAACATTATGTAATACAATGATGGCTCATGCATTCAAAACGAAAACAAGACATTAATTCAGAAAAAAAATAATTCATGAGATTAGTTTTGAAAAAGTTAATTGAAAATGTGTCTCGTTTTTATAGCACACGTTTGACTAATAATAACTAGCAAGTTGAACACATGTTGTTTTACAATTTTAAATGGGAAATTTAGAACAAGTCATTAAGCAAAGCTAAACCTGTGAAATAAAATTAATGGATTATTTTCGTCTAAGTATATACTGACAAAAGTTGTGCATATTAACTTCTTAAGCTGTGAAAAGAGTTGTACATTCCATTATGATAGTCGGACTCATCCACATGACGCTATTTTTGAACATTGAAGGAATGGCTATTTTAATGTGAGTGTTCTTTTACTGTAAAATCATTCCACATTGATACAATACAAAGTCCAGGAACAAGCACCCATATTCCATTGGGAATCAGGACTAGGAACAATTCTTCCATCGATGTGTTGTTCAAACGATAGTCTTTTCCTCCTGCTAGCTCGTAAAACATTAGTAGATACAAGACTGTCTTCCAGAACGTCATCACATTAACGGTGAAGGCCAAGGGATAGGCATGCCTTGATCTAACTTTGTTCTGAAAAGGACACCAAGGTCCACGATTCAAGTGTTTTAGAGGTCGTTGTCTGATAGCTAGCTGGTTAGTAAGAAGCTACGTTGGTGATAAATGGGGTAAAGAGACTTTGGTTTATTGTTCGGGGGTTTGCTTTGAAAAGGTCGATTGTGGGCCACAGGATCAGATGTTGACCACCCAAGCAAATGTTGACCAAGGCAAGCACAAGCTAGGACCGTGTGTTAAATTGATTCATTAGCTTCATTTTAAGTGTTATGCCATTGTGCCTTGTAAAGGCAATTTGAACGCAATCAGAAATTCACTTGCTGTTCTCAAAATGTAATTATATTTGCCTTAATAAGGACGATGGAAAAATAGGACTTAAACATGCATCCATAAAAATGTAATTGATAAAATATATAGTAAGTTTTCTGTCATTTCAATGGTCATAAAAAGGACTTTAAAAAGACTCAGGGCAATTAATGTCACCTGAAAGCTTTATGGACAAAAACCGACGCAGACAGATTCTTCTATACCAATATTATTTCACAAAATACAATCTGACACACCGGACCTGGTAGCGCAGCCGGAAGAGCGTCGGCTCCAAGTACGGGAGGCCCCGGGTTCGATCCCGGGCCGCGACATACCAAAGTCATTAAGAATGGTAGTGTATAGCTCCCTAACCCTCAAGCAAATATAAGGGTAGTTCCACGACTGGTTGGCCCGGTGTCAGGATAATGTGACTGGGTGTGGTATCATGCCAGGTTTCACGGCATGCTATATACAGTGAAGGCAGCACTATATCTGCTTCAAGTGGACACCGTCTCCAGATAAAAACAGAAATACTGTTAGTGGGACGATAAACACAATAAACAAACAAACAATCTGACAATAGACACACAGCAATATTTCGGTCAAAATAAAGCCATATATCATCCAACTACCTTAAATAGGAACACCCACCAAATATTGAAGTTTAACTGTAGCAGGATTAAATACATAAAATATGAAATTAGACGTTTTGTGAGATTACGGATTAAGCCACTCGTCTGAATGAAAAATGGCAAAAATAATATAAAAGGCATTTTACACCGGCTAGATTACTTCAAAAGAAAGTGTCAAGTCTGTCAATCGGAACTATTTTAAGTAAAGCTAACTAGAACTGCAACGCAGAAAATAGTGGAACCATATAACTTTATACGAGAACAACTTTTCCGGCTCAAAGTAAAGATCACATAAATTATGTTTACAGAAAGATAGAGTAATTATATTAAACCCCTTAAATAGGCATACATTCGATATTATAAACATGTTTAATGTTTCTCCAAAATATCAATAGTATTGAACATGAACACAAACAATTAGTAAGTGAGATATTGTTTACGTATAAACGTTTCTGCTGAGAATAATAACAAATAGAAAATACAGTCCTAGCTGTGTAGAATTATTCTTATATATATATGTATAACAGAAATTTGAATTCATACTCTGGCACGAAACAGTCGTCCTGAAACACGGCTCAAGAATAAATAAAATACATTCGTTTATAGGTAGACAATAAAACGGCCCCTAATAGGATAATAGTAAATATTGAAAAAAATAATATGAAAAAAGAACCATTTTGTTAAACAAGTAGATTTTGACTGATGAACTTACCAGGTAAATGACAATTAAGTTGATAACGACTTCGGCATAATTCATTCTGAAAACAAACAACAAATAAACATTTCGATTTTTTTATCCTTGCGTTATACAATAACAGAAGATATATTTTTAACAACACACACAACAGACAACGGTTCTCACTAAAAGCTTTTAGTATATTTGTTCGTTCATTTTTATTCACATCGGTCTGTCTTAAATCCATTTATAAAATTTAACGTTAAACAGATGCTAATCAATGCAACTTTATTTTTAATGCGTTATAGTATCCTTTACATACATACATGCATGCGGGTTAGGAAGCATTAGAAATTATTGAATTCATGAATAATCTACAGAAATAAAACTACAACACAAAAGGAAAAGCAGTTAGGTTGATATTTCTAAAGGCAATTATACCGTGCGGATTGTCAATAGGTAATAAAATCAACTCACAAGCTCTGAGTGAATACATATGAGTCGGTAACATCTCCATATCTTTGGTCTGTGTATATATAAAAACGATCTGAAATGTAATGAAATTATTTATTGCTTTTATAATAGATATTGGTTATAAGTTCTCGTTTTATTATAATAATTAAATAAATAATATACTGATATTTACAACATGGTTCTGTTTTCTTACTGCCAGATATAAACTGATAAATGTTGTTAACAATATACAAATGCAGAGCAGACATTTAAAGTATATGTTTTAGTGTTCTTGCTCCTGAGATACATCGCAGCAACCAACTATGATCATAATAGCGACGTCCAGCTGTTTTGATGGAGGAAGACCTTAGACACATCTCTGGGTAGAACCACCGGCGCACCGCAGGTCTGCTGGAAGATCTTCCCATATTAAGTCCTTCGCCCGAATGGGACTCGAACATACGCGGTGGGAAGTCTAAGCAGTCAGAGGGAAATACCAATCGGCGACTCTACCACTACGCCACGGGCGTCCAGTACAAATACCGACACTTTGTATTAAAAGAACAACCGTACAATGAATGCCCTTGAATACCGCCAAGACCAGCAAACATTCTGCAAACAGCACTTGACTCAAACGATTTAAAATGTATGTATGGAAACATCATGAAGTTGTAAAGAATGTGCTCAATGCAATGACCTGATTCAGCCTATCAGGTTCAAACAAAATACTGCCGATCTATCATAAATCTTCCCATAAACGTCAAGCCGTTTTAAATTGTGACACACTCACCTACTTTACAAAGTTATGGCATCTTATGTGTGTCATTGTTATAACCTAGTTTTCTGTGTGTGTGGAGGATGGGGGAAGGGGGAGGTGGGGTTAGGTCATTAGCTTAAGATTTAGGTCCTTGTCGGCGTATTTAATATGATATGTCATAAAATCACAGAATACGTACATAAAAAGAAGAAATTATGAAGAAATCCTCCTGGCAAAGTATGTGGTCTGAAAACGACGAAGCTGGCATCGATGGTGCATATGATGGCGGTGATGTAGAACCAAACGATGATCCACCACCTAATTATAGGTTGCTCATTTCACAAGAAGTTTGGCCATCTGCATATAGGTGAAAACATTGAATTGTGTGAATATATATGATAAAACAAAGTAACATTCACAAATATATGGTATGATGTGTGGTGCGTTCTATCAATGCCTTGGTAAAGAAGAAATTTGTATGATTTTGAATTACTGAAAATATGCTAATGTGTAAGACATATGCATGCAATAAAAATAAACGTATTATCGCCATTATCATCACAATCGTCGTCATATAATTGGTCAAATTGTAACGGTCACACAAAACTTGACAACGGTTACGTGATTTAGTGTCTCATTAAAATCTAAAATGTGTTGTTGTTGTTGTTGTTGTTGTTGTTGTTGTTGTTGTTGTTGTTGTTGTTGTTATTGATGATGATGATGATGATGATGATGATGATGATGATGATGTTTTTGATGTTTTTTTTGCAAAATAAAACTTTTGTGAGGTTGAAAATTATCTGTACAGAAAAAATACAACAAATAGACACAGGTAAAGGAACACAAGTTTTATTTTAGCAAAATGTTTTGATACGTTCATTGTTCATAGTATCCTTTAAATCCCAAACGGTGACATGACTTCAGTCATTTACTTGCATGTACATGACAGTATTATAATTTATCAAATAATAAAACAATTACATAACAATTATAAGCCTAGAAACTAAAAGGAAAAATACTTATAATCGTTAACATACCTACAAACTAGTCAATTGTTATCGAAATACAACGATGCTTAAGTGGACGTTTTTCTGCAAACTTTAAACATAATAAAGTTAGGGGAATTTATTATATGTTTATTTTTCGTTTTACTTTCGTTAAAATATAAGTAGTCTACGTTAAAGATTTATCTAACGGTACATGGTGACAGACTGTGCCAAGACATCTTTTTCAATGTTTTGTAAATACGTCTATATGTATGTTGTTGATTTTATCTACATGTTTGTCTATGTGTATATAATAACAAGTGAGAATACAAATCGAACATAATCTTCTTATGACAAGTGTTGATAAGAAAAGCTTTTCCCTTATTTAAAAGATATCAGATTTACGTGCTGATCATATTGCTTAAACTACTTAATTAAGAAGAAAATTATTTCTCTACATGTATAAACATTTTTGGTGTTTTATAAGATGTGATATATGGCTATGAAATTCAATTGTAAAGAAGTTTAGGTCTATATGCATAAAACGTCTTCTGTATGGTGTTATTATTTTGTTGTTCTTGTTTAAAACTTGTTATTTTACTATTTAACATACTGATGGAAAAAGTAAATACGTTAAATACGTTGCCCGAGCAACTGTTCCACCCAGTTTGTTTCAAGGTTACAAAAACGTTATGCTCCATGCAAGGTAAGGTATTCGGTCATTGGCAAGTATCGTTAACCTATCTACATTTCAACAGGTATATCAACTGCATGTATGAAGCATGCTTCTGTTGTTGAACTGTGTGTATTTCTGACTATGACTGTGTTGTTGAATGTCTGACTGCTGCTGTTAAAGAGATGAGAATACGTTCAGTGATAGTCACACATATCTGTGAATACAGCATTGAACATTCAAAGTACTACTATGAAAATACGTTCAGTGATAGTCGCACATATCTGTGAATACAACATTGAACATTCAAAGTACTACTATAGTACTACCAATACTTTATACAGCCGTGTGTACTTTACCGCATGCATTCAATTACAATATTCAAATCAAGATAAAGGGATGAATTATCATATAAAGCACTGCGTTGGCAATTAACAAACAAAAAACATCGCCTGTATTTATGAATCTATAAAGTGTGATGTGTAGTTAAAGATATTCATTCAATATAATTGAACGAGATAGAACTAGTGTCGGCTTATAACCCTAAAATTGCAGTAGGACATTGATACTAAGTATAGTTTTACAAATCATTTTAGAGTATTGTTTTAAAAACATTCAACCTACTGATTCATTTCACATTTTAATACATTTTCAGGTCTGTATTATTTCTGTTTTATGTGCTGTTGTTTTGTTTTTGCTTTGTTTTTAAGTACATTGCATCGACCAATTATGATCATTAGAGTAACGTCAAGCTTTTTGGAGGCGGAAGACCCCAGACAAATATCTGGGAAGAACCACCGGCGCACCGCATGTTAGCTAGAAGTCCTTTTCACATTAAGTCCTTCGACCCGAACGGGACTTGAGCCCACGCGGTTAGAGGCTAAGCAGTCAGATAAGTTACAAATCTACCTCTATGCCACGGGCGCCCACTACATTTTATGTAGTGTTGTATGTACTATGTACACGTTGAAACTAATAAAATACTGTTCTGTTCTGTTCTGTTCTGTTCATTTTAAGGTCTGTTGTACTGGTCTATCGTATCTTGTATCTGTGTAATCGGGGTGTACCTGTACGTACCAATGCCTTATATAAATATATCTTATAACTAGGCAGATTATATTGTCAACACTCATATATAGCTTGCTTGCACTTAATAACAAATGCACCGACAAAGAGATAAAAACGTCTTATTTTTTATGTTTATCTACATTTACTTCGCAACTCATTTAATAAAAACAATAAGTTATTTGAAACGTAAGTGTATTTATGTCACTTTGGGACACATTTACTTGTAATACAACAAATGGTAAAATTATTCAAAATTGACGAAAAGGTTGTTGCAAATTTAATTCCCACTAACTATAAACAAAATTATAAGATTTATTTAAAAGGTTCTTAAATAAATTTGCTTGAGATTACAATTATCGTAGAATATCGTAGAATATCGTAGAATATCGTAGAATATATTGACAATGTGACAAAATATTAATTAATATTAACACTAAACATGTACTTAAAACAAACTGTACATTTTTTAAATTTTAAGATACTGTACAAACAATGCCGAAGCGTTGCGATTGTTTCTAGTGAGAATGGTTTAAATTCAAAAAAGTAAGCAACAGTGTTGCTAAATTGGTCGTCAAAAGATAAAAGTATGTTTGTACTGATGAGATGTGATTGAAAAATTAATACCTAAATAAAGTTTTATCAAGAAGACTAACCTTGGTAAGTGACTGTAACACTAAATATATGCAACCCTTCTCGGAGTCACTGCCCAAACACTGTGTAGTCTATCAAGAACTTAAAGAACAAGGTTACAAGATGCTTAGTATACGCTAAACCAACTTACTTCAATGGTTTATTTGCAAATGATGCATACAGTAACGCATGCGCAATCAAGTTTGAAACTAGTTGATCACCGAACATTATCTAGTCAGGTTAGCTGAACATCCGGTACATTGGACATGTAACTTAACATTCAAACATGTGCATAATTCTGTTTCAGCACACCACACACCAGACCATTGTTTCAGCACACCACATACCAGACCATTGGTGTCAAGCACACCAAACATACCAGACCATTGGTTTCAGCACACCTACATACCAGACCATTGTTCAACACACCACATAAAAAGACCATTGGTATTCAAGCACACCACATACCAGACCTTTGTTATCAAGCACACCACAGACCAGACCAATTGTTTCAAGCACACCACATCCAGACCATTGTTTCAACACACCACATACAGACCTTGTTTCAGCACACCACATACCAGACCAAGTGTTCAACACACCACATACCAGACCATTGTTTAAGCACCCACATCCAGACCATGGGGTTTTTCACACACCACATACCAGACCATTGTTTTTCAGCACACCACATACCAACCAATGTTTTCAACACACCACATACCAGACCATTGTTTCAGCACACCACATACCAGACCATTGTTTCAACACACCACATACCAGACCATTGTTTCAACACACCACATACCAGACCATTGTTTCAGCACACCACATACCAGGCCATTGTTTCAGCACACCACATACCAGGCCATTGTTTCAGCACACCACATACCAGACCATTGTTTCAGCACACCACATACCAGACCATTGTTTCAGCACACCACATACCAGGCCATTGTTTCAGCACACCACATACCAGACCAATGTTTCAGCACACCACATACCAGACCATTGTTTCAGCACACCACATACCAGACCATTGTTTCAACACACCAAATACCAGACCATTGTTTCAGCACACTACATACCAGACCAATGTTTCAGCACACTACATACCAGACCAATGTTTCAGCACACCACATACCAGACCATTGTTTCAGCACACCACATACCAGACCATTGTTTCAACACACCAAATACCAGACCATTGTTTCAGCACACTACATACCAGACCAATGTTTCAGCACACCACATACCAGGCCATTGTTTCAACACACCAAATACCAGACCATTGTTTCAGCACACTACATACCAGACCAATGTTTCAGCACACCACATACCAGACCATTGTTTCAGCACACCACATACCAGACCATTGTTTCAACACACCAAATACCAGACCATTGTTTCAGCACACTACATACCAGACCAATGTTTCAGCACACCACATACCAGACCATTGTTTCAGCACACTACATACCAGACCAATGTTTCAGCACACCACATACCAGACCATTGTTTCAGCACACCACATACCAGACCATTGTTTCAACACACCACATACCAGACCATTGTTTCAGCACACCACATACCAGACCATTGTTTCAACACACCACATACCAGACCATTGTTTCAGCACACTACATACCAGACCAATGTTTCAGCACACCAAATACCAGACCATTGTTTCAGCACACTACATACCAGACCAATGTTTCAGCACACCACATACCAGACCATTGTTTCAACACACCAAATACCAGACCATTGTTTCAACACACCAAATACCAGACCATTGTTTCAGCACACTACATACCAGACCATTGTTTCAGCACACTACATACCAGACCATTGTTTCAGCACACCACATACCAGACCATTGTTTCAACACACCAAATACCAGACCATTGTTTCAGCACACTACATACCAGACCAATGTTTCAGCACACCACATACCAGACCATTGTTTCAGCACACTACATACCAGACCAATGTTTCAACACACTACATACCAGACCATTGTTTCAGCACACCACATACCAGACCATTGTTTCAGCACACCACATACCAGACCATTGTTTCAGCACACCACATACCAGACCATTGTTTCAGCACACCACATACCAGACCATTGTTTCAACACACCACATACCAGACCATTGTTTCAGCACACTACATACCAGACCAATGTTTCAGCACACCAAATACCAGACCATTGTTTCAGCACACTACATACCAGACCAATGTTTCAGCACACCACATACCAGACCATTGTTTCAGCACACCACATACCAGACCATTGTTTCAACACACCAAATACCAGACCATTGTTTCAGCACACTACATACCAGACCATTGTTTCAGCACACTACATACCAGACCAATGTTTCAGCACACCACATACCAGACCATTGTTTCAGCACACCACATACCAGACCATTGTTTCAACACACCAAATACCAGACCATTGTTTCAGCACACTACATACCAGACCAATGTTTCAGCACACCAAATACCAGACCATTGTTTCAGCACACTACATACCAGACCAATGTTTCAGCACACCACATACCAGACAATTTCAGATTGTAATGAAAGTGAATAAATTCAGCAATCTACTTAGTCAGATGTACTTGAATAATGGACATATTCTGTTTGTGGTAAACAAACTTGAAACAGTTCATGGCTGATATAGAACAAAAGGTATAACAAAGTAAGTTTGTTTGTTTATTGGATTTATTGTCCCACCAACAGGATTTCGGTTATTTGGAGACGGTGTCCACTTGAAGCAGATATAGTGCTGCCTTCACTGTGTACAGCATGCCGTGAACACCTGGCATGATACCATGCCCAGTCTCATTATCCTGACACAGAGCCAACCAGTAATGGTACTACTCTTATATTTTCTTCAGCGTTTGCAAGGGATCTATGCCACTACCAGTTTTATGACTGGTTTTTCGAGGCCCGGGATCTAACCCGGGGCCTCCAGTACCCGGAGCGGACGCTCTACCGATTGCGCTTCCCGGTCCGGTCTCTGACGAATGAATATAATTATGATAAATGTCTGATTCTCAACACATATGTGTGAAAGTGAACACATTTGAGGTTGATATGTTTGTCGTAGTTTCAATTTAATTTAATGAATAGTTACATCCTTTCATCAATGAAAACAAATCTTTTTTATTATACAATAAAATTATTAGAATATAAGTTTAACAATATTATTGACTTACAAGGCATATTCACTCTTAATTTTCATATTATGAAACTTTTAACTGATTTTTGTGGGTGTTTAATTTTCACTTTGTATTTGTTTTTAACATAAATGAGGTGTTGGCAGTCAGTGGGCAGTAATTGTTAATCAGATTAAATGTGATTTTAATGATGTTATTCGTAAACAAAACCCACAAAAACGATATTCAATTTAGCCTTAATTTGTACATGAAGTGTTAGAATTGTTTGTTGTTATTGTTACTTTTGCAAAAAGATGGAAAGAAACAATGTTGTTGTTTGTTGTTGTTTTTCATGTTGTTTTTTCATTGCTAACCCCAATAGGAATGTGAAATGAATACAAACTGCAATTAAAAATTGATACAGCTAAAAATTAAATTGTGAGACACTGATTTCTCAGAATATATATTTTTTATGTATGAAACGCTTTGTTTTGTTGTTGTTTTGCAAAACGGTTTTCAGTCGATAGTATTAAAAAAATATATTTTGCAACAAAAAAGCGATGCCTTAAAACTGTGCAAAAGTAATGTTCTTGTAGAAAATTTAAGAGAAATCAGTTACTAAACTTTTATTTTAAAAGTGAAACAAGAATATATTAAAAACGAAATTTAAGACATTTAAAGGTTTTTTTAAACGTTAACAATAAACAGTAGAATTACCAGTTGTTACATACAACGTTTTATTTTATATCTGTGTGATACAATTTTGTGGTAAAATTACCATTAATGTTCCAATTCTTTTTTTTTAAACTAGATTACACAACTTTCATTTTTCCATTTTTATATTTTAAGTCATAACTATTAATAAGATGCAGATATGATAAAACCAGAACAATGCATTCGAAAAGTCAACAACTTTAAACAATTAAAAATAAACAAACAAAAATTATCATTCATCGGAAACAACGATTTTATTTTAATATCCAGTTTAACAGGAGATGGTATAATTTTAGAAACACAATACGTAAACAATATTTAAATACCTTTATTGGTTTTAAAGAATGAAAACGAGTATTCCTTCAGAGTCAGCCGTATTCCACTTAATGAGAACACCATACTCTAGTAAACTAGTTGTAAACTAAGCTAGACTTCACTCGATGTTTAAAATGACGGTGTATTTGGCCAATCGCACAACGGCCTTGATAATTCAAGGCCACACGTCAACGACCCCCGTCAATGGCGGCACACAATAGCTCAGACACTAGTATCGGAAGTTCATAAAAACTTGGTAGACCTAGGCTTCTAAATAAAGCAGTTATTAAATAAGTTCAACAGGTTACTTGTAACATGAATTGTCACACATGAGGTAACACAGGTAATAACAATTAGCCGGGGAAGTAACCGCGTGCATACTTAATGTAATGCAGTAATGTGTACTAGCTTTCGTGTGTATTCAAGGCCACATATTTACCACCAAGGTAGAATTTGATATGATGAAACTTAACTTAGTAACGAATGTTTCTACGACTAAATATTATTCATTTACTCTCACTCTACAGATTTACGTAAACTTTAAAAAAAAGTTTCTAGTTTATAAAATGGGAAAAACGAAGTATTTGGATATTGATTTTGTGAAAGTGTGTTACTATGTTAAAATCAGTAGCTTGTATCTCGAAGAGAATTGTTAACTAACCACTGGGTGTATAGCTTTGTTCAGGTAGAGCAACTATAATCGACACTGATATGAACCATTCGACTATGAACAATATTGCTGTGTAAATATTTATAAAATGTAAATAATGATATAGATAGGCTCTGTAACTCCCAGGATCACAAGCAATGATCAGGATAGTCCACAACTGGTTGTCTTGGTGTCTGGATAATCGGTGTGTGATTGATAAGTTGATAATATGTTAGGCGTTCATTGCATGCTATCACAATGAAGACAGCACCATATCTGCTTCTAGTAAATACAGCCTTCGGAAACATATTTTTACATTTACCTGCACAATGTACTCTTATCACCTTTAACCAGTTCGTTCTTATAGTTCTTGTTTTTTTCCTATATATTTTACATATGAACAGGAGTATATTTTAAGACCTTAATTAGCTGGGAAATGCGGCTGCTTGTGCTTTCAGTTTTTAGAATAGTAACACGTTCATTTTATAGATTAAGAAAATGAGGAAATGCATAAATACTTTGAAAATATGTCTACCTTATACCATCAAGGACCTACATTGATAGGACTATCAACAGTAAATGTTTCATAAGGAGGAAAGTGCATTATGCTTCGACTTTTCTTAAAAAAAGATCACTCATTGTCAGATGTTTTTATAAGAAAAATGTCAATAGTTCAAGTACTAGTAGTTAAATTAAGTTTCAATTTGAAGACAGGTGTTTACAGGTACATTACCATAAAATTGATTATTTCTTTTTATTTTCGCGGTGTGTAAGGTTGCTGTATCCATACATATCTGTCTTCCTTTATAACATTTAGTGTTTTGTAGCACGGTGGAATACACATTTAAAAAACATTTTGAACGATATTTATGTAAGCACTTTGATAACATATAATCTGTTTCTTATTACCCACTTTGCTGTACATGTGTTTATTAACCAAACATACTCAACTAAAGACAAATGTACCAGTAAATTATCTATAATTCTGTGAACATGACTGTGTACATGTGCTTTAGGAGACCAAATATCATCTTTACTTGTAATAAGACAGCTGTTACAGCTGTAGAACAAATGACTTTCTATCTAATGTATCCTCATTTTGCTTGTATGGGACACAAAAGCTATCTTTGAAACAAAACCTGGCGTGTTTTTGTGGAAATATGTAAGTTTTCATTAATGTCACTAGATACAAGAGGAATTATTACCAGGCTTTAAGAGTTTACCAATACAGCTAAATAACGAAGGTCCTATTTTATATAATGTATTGATGTTTTCATAAACATAAATGACAGAGTGAGATGGTGCCTTTAAATGCATTGCATTGAATGATCGATCAGCTGTATTTGCCTGGAAAATAACTAAGGCTACTTATTGTGTAAATATGGTCGATAAACTGTAGTTTATGTTTTCCTATGTGCAATATTTGTAAACAATTAAAAGTCCATAGTCAAGCATTCTACCGACATAATGAAACACAAAGAGTTGTTTCATTCATTTTTTTTAAATACATAGAAGTAAAATGAAGACACAAAAGAGTATTACCGCTATGACTGATCAGGATTTTGTTGAACAAATCACTGTGCAAGTTGAATTTGAAGTGCTTCTCTAAACAGCAAAAGAGTCTGTTTCTTGTTCTCTACGAGTGTTCTAGAGGCTAGAGGACAACATTAACAAGAGGACCACTTTCACACAACCACGTGACCAACAGCTCCAAACAAGCATGCAGTTCGTGCATTTGAACTACACACGGTGTCATTAAAAAGGTACTCACCGCAAGGACAGACACGAAAACAGTAATGAACAGTAAGCATGCGAGTTCAGGCTGGCTTTATTGCAAAGGAAATAGTTGGTTCTTAGGTCGTCCAGTACCTTTCTCTCGCATGCTAAATTCACCGTGATTTTTTTTCTGTACATATTGTTTTCAGACCCACATAAGCAGAATGTTTCGAAACTATAAAAACGCAGCTTGTTGTTGTTATTGCTTCTGCTGTTGTTGTTATTGCTGCAGCTTCGATACTCGGAACAACGTGCTGAAAGGTTCATCATTCAAAGGAAATATCGCAAACCGGATGCGGATGTCCCACAAAACGAAGTTTGTTTATTGTGTTTTTTGCCCACCAACAGTATTCCAGTTATCTGGAGACAGTGTCAACCTGAAGCAGATATAGTGCTTCCTTGATGCCACACCTGGCATGATGCCACATGATGCCACACCCAGTAACATTATCGTGACACCGGCCAACCAGTAGAGATAGCAAGGAACCTGCACCACTAACAATTTAGCGACTTCGGTATGTTGCGGTGCGGGGCAAAATGAATTTATAAGATGTTAGTAACAAGTTTGTCTCAAAATGATGGCGCGGTATGTACACGTCACTTACCAAACCGACGCGCTATGTATACGTCATGTTATGTACACATCACTTACCAATCCGACGCGCTATGTACACGTCACTTACCAAATCAAGACGCGTTATGTACACGTCACTTACCAATTCGAGGCGCTATGTACACGTCACTACCAAATCTCAACAGAAAACTTTAAATCAAGTAACATGCATGAGAACTAGAGGGAATCTATAACTAACGACCGAAGGTTCTTCTACTTTTCCGATAATCGCCTAAATTAATTTTTGAATGTGGTCGACCACGAAAGTGAAACCCTTTTATGTAACTGTTTTTTGGCTAATGATGGGGAAAGAAGGTAATATGAAATCTTAAACGTTTAATTAACAATGGCATATAGATATTTGGTCACTATCCAGCCGATCTGCATACGGTTTAAACCTTGACATTTCGTTCTACCCGTTATGCAACCAACCGCACTCTAACTTCATCATACACAAAGCTAACTAGCTTATTAAAGATGGGTAGCTTATTAAAGATGGGTAGCAGTGGCATGTCCTGATGAATGGACGGACCACTCCTCACAGAAATTAAGGTAAACAAAAAACACCCGCTGGAAACGTATGCTAAACGATTTCCCCATGCCAATCCTGCAATATGATTCGTTGTCTGAATTCCACAATCCTTAAATTCTGTCATCATTAATATAAAATGTAGGCAAACCTGATACCGGTCCTTATACGACAAAATCCGCTAACAAGTTGGAGAAGAAAAAGGTTTAATTCTCTTGGGTGTTTTTTGTCTCTACACTAGTCATAATAGCAAAATTATATAAAATGCTCGCTTAACATTATCTCACTTTTTTCTAGAAAGCGGACGAAATCTCCTCGTTTATTTTTAACAAAAAGTATATAAATATCAGTCCCCTATATCTTATATCTTGATAAATGATTTCCTTCTAACTTATTTTCTTTTCCTTGAAGTATAAACTCTTAGTACTCATATATGTCATAAAATTGAAAGTTTTATGAGTAAAGGTCTACACATTAATGTCTGTTAGAGAAATGTGACAAATATTTTTATTTTAAGCTATAATCATTGTCATTCTAATATTTTTAAAATTATAATCATGTTTTTTATTATTATTTCAATGGCTAAAGAAACACACCCCTTTTATGCAGCGCATTGACCCAGAATGCTACCACTAAAAGCGCATTTAACGGATAAGGTGTCCTGTTTGTGTATTTTAAGCGGTCACTCTCCGCATTTTAACTGTAAGTTAACACATGTGTATTGTCTAGAAGATTACGCGATTTTAATCACACGAAATACACGTGACCTAACCATGTCGGGGAATGCCAATATAATGTGATAGTGTTCGCATGTCAGTAAATATACAAAATATTTGTGGTTGATTTTAACTATCAGAATTCAAGTGCGGTAGTTCTGCTAGTTGAAACACGTATTCATTACTTTCGTGACGGCGTGCTAGACCTTTATTTAGTTAAATCGACCTAAAGTGCGCTGTTTACATACTGTGTATGTATGGCGTATGTGTAACACTAAGATTATAGCTGACATATATTGGAAAGTACAATGACATTGGAGTATAAAAAGGTTAAAAGCTAGACTGGGGTCATTTGCAAAAGCGAGGTAAATGGAACAGCCTCGAAATTTGTCTTGTTATCTGATAGCAAGCTAACAAACTTCACACAAGAAAGTGTTACACCATAAACACGTCCCTGTCTGAGGATGTTCTGGTATGATGATATGAAGGAAAGGACGTTCTGACGACTTGAGCTGCTGATGCAGATAAGAGTGTTCCAAGATAGTGCTAGGTGTTTTCATTTGACTTGCCATTCCCAATGTTGAGGTAAATGTACAAGGCATCACCTGCTCCTCTTTAAGAAAAGCATGCTGTTATAAAGGTAACCGGGTCAATTAGCATGTTTTCGGGTCGGACACAAATATTTTTACCACCTCTGGCCAAAACATGCTTTATAATCAGCATGTTGCATTTGGACCGGAAACAGGTATGATCACTACAAAGTATAAGCACTTTCTCTGTCCAGAACACGCCGTATTAAGGGTCACGAGACCAATCGGCATCTTGAATTTGGGCGAGAAACAAGCATACTCACGTTCTCTGTCCAGAACACGCCGTTATAAGGTCAAAACGCCAATCGGCATCTTGTATTTGGGCCGGAAACAAGTATTATTACGTTTTCTGACCAGAACACGCCGTTATAAGGGTCACGAGGCCAATTGGCATCGTGTATTTGGGCCGGAAACAAGTACAATCACGTTCTCTAACCAGAACACGCCGCTATAAGGTCACGACGCCAATCGGCATCTTGTATTTGGGCCGGAAACAAGTATAAACATGTTGTCTGTCCAGAACGCGCCGTTATAAGGGTCACGAGGCCAATTGGCATATTGTATTAAGACCGGAAACAAGTGTAATCACGTTCTCTGTCCGGAACGCGCCGTTGTAAGGGTCACGAGGCCAATCGGCATCTTGTATTTAGGCCGGAAACAAGTATAATAACGTTCCCTGTCAGGAACGCGCCGTTGTAAGGGTCACGAGGCCAATGCGCATCTTGTATTTAGGCCGGAAACAAGTTTAATCACGTTCTCTGTCAAGAACGCGCCGTTGTAAGGGTCACGGACCAATCGGCAGCCGGAAACAAGTATCCTCACTACCTGTGTCCAAAACATGCAATTTTATAGGTCACGAGGTCAATCAGTATGTTTGTGTTTTTTTGGCCGGACACAAGTATGATTCCTTCTCTCTCTCCCAAACATGCAGTTAGATAGGTCACGAGACCATTCTGTATGTTGTTGTTGTTTGTTTGACCAGAAATAATATAATCACTATCCATGGCCAGAACATGCAGTAATATAGGTCACGAGGCCAATCGTGTTGATTGTCGGCCTGAAACACGTATGCTCACTACCTCTGGCCTAAACCGGCTGATTCAGACAGATAAAACATAAAAATGCAGCCCAAACAAGTCTTTAATGTCAATTTTCTGATGATCGTGGATTTCAGCTTTGCACTTGAATGTGGTATTTTGCAAAAAGAAACAGCCTGATTTAGAATAGTTTTGTGGTTTTAATAGCATATTCTTTTTTATGGAAAAATAATTAATTAGGAATTAGATTTTGTGCTTCTATGATCTAAATCCCAATATATCAAGATTTCGAGTTCAGATGCGTACTACTTTAATCACGACGGCCATCAAGAAGGTAGGGGTACAAATGTGTGATTATCAGTCAGATACATTGTTAGTTACCTCAAAATACTTGTCTAAAATCCGCATTAGCTAAGTGTATCTAACAGTTAAAACCGGCCGCAAAAGCTCAGGTGGTAAAGCGTCGGCTTGCGGATCGGGAGGTCGTGGGTTCAAACCCCGGCCGGGTCTAACTAAAGACTTTAAAGTTGGTAGTAGTGGCTTCCATCCTAACGCTCGGAGCTAAGGGGGCAGCATTACGCCTGACTTGTCTGTGTCAGTATAATGGACCGGTCGGGTTCAGTCCACCTCATAAGTGCCCCTGTGCTAAAATGATAGTAATGTCGCTGCACAGTATCGGCAAATATGCGGCTTATTCCTAATTCTAACAGTTAATGAATCAATTGTGTACTTTTTCCCATACACTTGGATTATTTAATTGCATATTCTTTGAGGAATTTCATAATTAGTTATTTTTTAATGTCGCCTACTTACTATACTCCATTGAAAGAAATAATAAGAGTATGTTAAAGAGTCACCATAATTAAATCCGGGCCATGACAACACCCAGGGACTGGGGACTTTAACTTGTTTTGACTCATTCATATTGACCTGTAGAAGACGTCGGGCCTACATGCACCTAAGCGTTGCTAGACTGAGACTCGAAGCCGTGGAGTCAAAAGTCAGATGAGTTACAAATCTACGACTAGCTATTTGCCACTTTCAGAAGACACAACCCATTTCGGAGATCGACACTTACATGATTGTGTTCATTTATTTGTTAATTTTAAGGCTTTGAATTACCTAAATTATGAGTGACTGCAATTATCAACTAACCAATGCATTTGCTTCAAACCTGTGAAATCCGTGTGATGCACAGATCTCCAGCAGGGTCGAAGGCACGTTTCTGCCAAAGACATCATCCGTGACTCCTTTGAATACTGATCAATTTCTTCTTCCCTTTCTTGCACTTGCACATCCTTGCTAAGAGAGTAAATCCTTAATCTTGGCTCAACATTCAGTTGAAAGGTCACAATTTTAGCTGAAAAAAACGACTGTCCATAATGAGGACTCTTTTAGCTTCAATTTATCTCCGAACCTTTGTCGTAGCGATGAGTTGTTCATAGTGTTTGTAACATGGCATTTGTTGGTAATAAGATGATGCAATAAGAGATGTTTGCCGAGAGGATGTGGAACAAACAAGGACGAGCTTTTAAAAAATCTCACGGAAGAACGCCATCTAAGTTTGTTAGTTACGTTAGTTTTGCTCCGACCTGAAGACATGACACTAATCTATGTAAACAAACTAGAAAATGAGGACTTTGAACAGATGAAGCCATTCTTATGGCCTTTTTGAAATAAGCTTTCCCAGACATCCTGAGATAATTTTAAGGGAGTGGTGTTGACTTAAAATGCTTCGCCACCATACGGCATCTTGAAACAACTTATCTTAAATGTAAAAAAGTCTAGCGGCACAGGTGAGTCTTGCAATGTCACAGAGCTTCAAAAATACATTCTCGCGTCGACTCATTTCTGTGCATGGAGAGAATAATTAAAACTATTTTTTTTTCTCAATCTCCAACAGTTATGTCCATTAGATAGACGATTCGTTTAGTGATTCCAAAAATGTCGGCTGCTTCTCAGGGCCAGAGTTATTGAACGATGCTGCTAGATGTTAAACTGTTTGCAAAGAAGGAACGACGTTAAGTGTAACGATAAGTTACCAACAGAAGAAATTGAGCTTGTGACATAAAATGCAAAAGAATAATGTATTCCCCTGGCGTGTGTTAAGTTAGTATTACCGTAATAAGCACACGAAAGTGTTCGAATGTCTGCAAATCAGATTGGTAGTGCATGTTTAAAGGATTGCTTATGTATATCTTAAACTATCTCAGATTTGGACATGCCTCAATAGTTTTCATGATTAAACAAGGTCGTTGGGGTCATTTTCAAGGCCATGCACTATACTCGTATAGTATGAATGTAAATATGCGTTATATAAACGTTTTATGTTGTATATACTTTATTAGTACTTTACATAATACGCTCCATAATATATTTCATAATAACAATAATAATAATAGTTGTTGTTGTTGTTGTTGTTGTTGCTGCTGCTGCTGCTGCTGCTGCTGCTGCTGCTGCTGCTGCTGCTGCTGCTGCTGCTGCTGCTGCTGTCCTCGTAAGAGTGTGTCTTAGTTTAAGTCCTATCAATCCTTGTATAACATCAAAGATAACTAACCGCAGATATTTAAAGGTTATGAAAGCAATAAACATTGGTTATGAAAGCAGTAGACACTGTTCTTATTGAAGGATATGTTACGAATTCAGAGTAATATAGGTCGTGGTGTAAAATAAGGTCTCAACAACGTAACAAAGACCGTGGTGGTAAATAAGAAGATCAAAACAATATATAAAAATAATATCAACATTAATATATGTCAAAGTATAAATGTAAAACAGAAAGGACGAAATATCAATAAGGATTCATAAAGTTCATCGATTTTTTTTCGCATTATAAAACTACAGGAATCTTGCCATTTTTTTAGATTTAATGAGATATTTTAATAAATGTTACTTCTATCTGCACTGCCACGTTGTTACATACAGGTATGCGTAGTTTGGTTTTAACCGGATTACGCTCTATTCACATTTAACTTTGTATTCGGCGCCGTATGACCTGTTAAGTGTCGGTGTGCCGTAAAACCCAAATAAATAAATAAACATACAGGTAATGTGCAGATATAGTAAAATTTTCTATATATGTTTGGACTGAATCTCCGCAGTCTCATGGCGTCTTGTAACATGATTGTTTAGTGAACATTTACTTTAATGATAATTATGTGTATTGGTTTTTTAAGTTGGCACCAATCAAGGATAAATCGCTAGTGTTTTGATCAATCTTCTGTCTCACATACCTCTGACCGGACCTGGTAGCGCAATCGGTAGAGCGTTGGCTCCAGGAACGGGAGGCCCCGGGTGCGATCCTGGGCCGGACATATCGTTAAAAATGGTAGTGGTAGAGCACTCTTGCTAACGCTCAAGCAAATATAAGGGTAGTTCCACGGACTTGTTGGCCCGGTGTCAGGATTAATGTGACTGGGTGTGGTATCATGACAGGTGTTCATGGCATGCTTCACACAGTGAGGGCAGCAATACAACTGCTTTAAGTGGACACCGTCTCCATATAAATGAAATATTCAATAGTTTAATATATAATATCTGAAATTGAAAAACATCTTTAAAATGCAGTTTGCCTGGCTTTCCTCAGATAAGCGTGTCGTGTTTGTTGTTCAACGATTGTTAATGTCGATGAAGAAATCAACATACAACAATATGCTTGTATCGCAGTCACATATTTAGACAATTTCAGAATTCGAAAAATGTAAATGGTAAAAAGTGTTCACTTACTTTTGTGGAGGAATCTGCAAGAAAATTTACAACTATGTTTATAGAATGATTCATTATATTTATAAAATAATGTATTAAGTTATGTTTATACTTTTTTAATTAAATGTATTATTATTTTATGGACATAACATAATTTATGAAACAATATATTAAATTATCATTTATATATATAATGTATTATACTGACACAATAGTGTAATACACATTGTTTATAAACTCATCTAATCCATGACCCCATCCTACCGCAAGGGTTCGAGTCCTCAGTCAGATCGAAACAATAGCAAGTGAGTATGTCTTCCAGCTGACTAACGGTCGGTCGGTGGCTCTACCTGGAAGTTGGTCTGATGCCCTTCTCACCAAATAATAACAACGTCTTATAAGACCATAATTATGCCACTGCGATGTATCTTCAAAAATAAAATAGATTACGACAAACCTTCGTTTGCATGCGAGTTTATCCAAAGACCATCGAATCCACAATTATTTTTATTCCATTTCAATATGGAGGAGATATCTGCCAGGTTGAGTTTCGTTCATAGCATATCAATCCTTAACGCGGTAGTTATATCCACAAAGTGCAAGACAATCTGATTGTTGGAGTACACATCCCTCGCCAAACTTATTACGATAAGCCTCATCTGTTGGACCTTGAACGAGTTTCTGTAACAAAACATGAAGCCAACTGTGGGTTTTTGAATATCTAGTGCATGTACTGTTTACCCTTGAGTGAGATAGGGATTATTCCGTGTTGGAAATGAACGTATAACGTTAACTGAGTTGTTTGTATAGTACATACTTCTTGTTTTGTCGAGTGTGTATGTTGTATAACTCGGTCAAGGTTATGCGCAAAATAAAATATTTAAAAAAAAATCGATATCATTATGTCAGTAATAGGTAAGACAGGTAGGTCTTCGAGGACAGCAGTAACATGTCATTGGCCATCGACCGTAAGTGTAAGTTTGTTTGCATAAATGCCACTAAACAGAACTGATTCACTGTCTTTGTGTTCGATTTGCAGAGGTTCTCCCAACGTACTTGTTTCCTTTGATTTTAGTATTGCCATTATCTTTCAATGTAGCATTCTCCCTAACCTTCCTACCATATTTTAAGTGATATTAACTGATAATGTTACTTTATCAGGTACTGTTTATAGCTTGCCTCGCCTGTTTACATATAATCAGCGAGGACCAGCTACTGTGACCGAGTTATACTTTATACTTTATTTCTTCCCCTCCCTTTATTTCTGCAGTAATCAAAGTTGTTGTTATTGCTGAACTCAGACAGACACGATGCTGACTTCACTGTGGTAACATGTTTGACATTTTAAAGGATAATTACACAGAATAAAGTAACCCTTCAATCGGTGTCGTCATGAAAACATTACCTAAGCTTTATACAGAATATGAAAAAAAGCACAGAGGCATAAGGAAAGACCAAGTAGTTTGAAAGGGAAACGTACCATCTGCACCTGGAGCCGATGAACTACATACGCTGGTGACAGGGTCGGTACGATTCAACTTTGTGATCAAACATGACCATAATAGCGTCTAGTTATTTTGGTGAAGGAAGACCCCAGACAAATGTCTTTGTAGAACCATAGAGCCACCGGCACACCGCTGTTCAGCTGGAAGACCTCCCTACATTATGTGCTTTGCCTAGAACGGAACTCGAACTCATGACGTGAAATGCTTTTGTAAATAAGTCGACACTGTACTGCCGGCCGATGATCAAACTACCTTTGACAAAGATAGGCATGAACCCAGTTGATACCCAGGTGCATTATCTAGCCTGGTGGTTCACAGCAATCAAAGTCAAAGCCAATTACTACACAAAATACGCATGTCAAGGTTTATTGCACATTAGGTGCATTTTCTCCTTTTTTATTTATTCCTCACCTGTATTAATCAGAAAAAAATCGCTATAATAAGGAAGAGAGCGTTTTATCAACATAAACAATTTCAAAAGATCAAATAACTATCGACGGAGGCTTAATTTAATGGCAATTTGACTGTTTATGACCTAAATAGTGCGATAAAAAGTACTGACTGGAAAGATTTATCTGGAGTTGACCTTGGCACTAACCAGTTAGCTCCTGATTATTATTATGATCATCATCTTTATCATCATCATCATCATCATTTTCATCATCATCATCATCATCATCATCATCATCATCATCACCATCATCATCATTATCATCATCATTATCATCATCATCATCATCATCATCATCGTTATTTTTATTATTATTATGCGACCTATGGTAAATAAGTTATTACATCAAAGTGAGACAAAAACTGCCACCTATAAACTTTTTAAGTTTAAACCTATCTATTTATAATTGATTGGGAAACAAGTTCTTGAAACTTATATTTTTCCCTCTCGACAACACCTTCCCTGGGTAGAACCTTTAATCAAGTAGTACTTTAAATACTTTACTGAATACCAGGCGTAATGTGCTGTCTTGCTCAGGAAATAACATCGCATGATTTCAGGGTTCGAACCCGGACCGTCCAATCCGGAGTCCATCGTCTAAACCACTAGACCACGGACGCCCACTAATGAACTAGATCTAGATATACAGTAGACATATGAACTATATCTAGATGTCAACATATCTAGAATGATTAATGTCCAATAGAAGGCAGTGTCATCAGTAGGTAAGCATGGACAGCTATAAGCCACTTACAGGAAAAGAACTGTCAAAGAATCGCCTATCCTACTAAGACTCTTTCTTTACTGACGTAAAATGTCCAAGGTGTTTTAAATGTAATAACACTATCTAGCTGTACGTATGTAATGTATGTAACTTATAAGGTACAATGTACCTCTGGGCAAGGAAATGGTTCTGTTAATATTGTTAATATTTACCAACTTACAAGATACAAGAATAAGAACTTATGAGAAAAAAAAGAAAACAAACATATTGTGAAAAGAATTAACTGTGACAAATACAATGTACATACCATAACAGTGTGTTGTACAAAAAAATATTGAGATATAGACATACAAGTGTACTTGTAAATGCTGTTATACATGTTAACACAACGCAATTATGATGAAGTAAAACAGATTTATTAATGAGTTAAGAAACTGATTTAAAAAGATAAAGAACTGAACAGCAAATATGATGTCAATACGAATTCTGCATACCTATGAATAATAATATGTGACAAAGTCCTATGAGCATAGTAACATATACCAACTTTTGAAAAGGCACAGGACACAAGTATTTACATGCAAGCCAAATGTAAAAGTAAGAACAAATACGTGATGAGACATTAAACAAAAAGAGGAAACCCGACAGTTACCGCCTTAGAACGGTCAGTCGGCAATATGGACCGACTGGGGTGTTTAAACTGGATTTACAGAGCTCCATCTTCCTATAAAATTTATTGGAAAAATGTCAAGCAGATGACGTCATGTAAAAACCTTGACGGTGACGTAATTTTAAAAATAATGACGTCTTTCGTCAAGATAGAGATGTTAAATCCTTGGAAAATCTTGTAGGATGAGAATTCTAACACTAAACTATTTTACTTCTATAAACAAAGAACCATTCTGTCGTGATAAAATAAATGGTATATCACTTCATAAATCGAGAGTATTTACTTCAATAGAATAGTGTTCCTTTTACTTTCCATACCTATGTTCGTATTGTTGATCAAACTGACAAGTTGTGATACATTGTTCTTTTCCTTAACATGACCTTCCTTTTCTTATTCACCCGAAACTTAACCCTATCTTGGAAAACAACAGTTTTCATATGTAGATAAACTTGACGTTAACAATAACATGTTAAACTGGGATGAAAACTTTGCGTCGGTCGTAAATTGTAGTGTGCACCTGTGTTTCTTTGATGCCAAAAGTTAGTGTGAACGTGTAACAATGGAGATAGATTTTAAGTTAAGATGGTGAAATAGTGATTAAATTAATATGCATCGGAACCCGAAACCGTGCTACGCTCTATATTGGGCGTTAGATTACGTAAACTTGAAATCCATTTCCTAAATCAAATAGACAAGAACATATGAATGCAATAACAACAGAAGTAGTCGTAGTAGTTGATTATTATTGGTAGAGGTGGAGTTTGATTTTGGTGATGGTGGTGGTGATGGTGGTGGTGGGGATACTGTTATTTAATCCTTAAAATCTGACCAAGTTTCAAACGTTGTGGCTATCAAAATATAAAAAAGTCTGAAAATATAGCATATCGGTACCCATTTCAAAGCTCATGTACCCTCCTAGTGAAAATACGTTGGCTTTAGATCTATCAAATCGCCAAAATTAAGCGATGGCTTTCTTTCCGAATGAAATCTGTCTCACCATCTTGCGCAATCGTTCTAAATTGTAGTATCTGACAGTTGTGGACCATTTGTATTTCTCGTGCAACCATTTGAACTATCTTTGCCTTAAAAGATCCCGCGAAAGTTGTTTATTGGTGCCTTAATTCCACAAGAAAGGTAAAAGCATAACACCAGAGTTCTCCTTGCAAAAATCCTATCCGAGCCACGCTGCATAGTTAACTATTTTTAACTAGGAAAATCACGTCACCACTTAGTTTTGAGATCACTTTACAGTCACGTGACATCCGAGTAATGAGCCCTGACGTCGATATCTTTTTTTAGCTGAAATCCCAGTCGTACTTATTTATAGATTCGGAAACAATGAGCATTTTAAGAAATATAGTTCACGATTAGTATTGAATAACAATTAAATGTATGCTATAAACAGCCTTTACTTAAACTTTAGTTTTATGCAGTAATTATGCCTTAATTCTCCAGAACAGAAGTAAGATGTTATATGTATAAGATATAATCAAACTATCGGATGTCGTCTGTATAGGACATATATAAGTCTACCCTCATTGTTTGAACTTTTCATAAGAACTGCAAGTTGATATCACACTGTTGACATTTCCAACGGCCAGTGTCGTTATCTTCTTATGAAACAGCAAAAGGTCCTAATACCTGTACGGAAATTACCGCAAACGGAATGTGCGCATGCTTTAAGTTGGAAAAAAAACTAATTATGACATCATAGGCCGGATTTTTTTAGAAAACCAACTGAAAAACATGATTATCGAAAAGGTTTTGATGTATTTGTTTTTTCATAAATGACTATTATTTTGCTTTAGAAAAACGTGGATATGCAAAAAAAAACATTAAAATAATTACAAAATGTTTACTACATAAACTATGTTACATTAAACGGTCTTAAGTAATAACACCAATGACGTCATAATGGACGTTGGTTGGAAAAGCTGGAACATCCCATTGATTTGCACAACGGTGCAAAGCGGCAAATTCATATCTCAAAATTAGCACAGACAGTCAACGTGAAAGATTGCAAATTTGTTTCTGCAATTCATGTTAACCTCACAAAACCTCACATGGAAAATTATATTATACTGTCAATACATGTATATACATTCCTATTTATATTTAACCATTTACTTGCTTGAAACACTATTCATCCAATTAACATAAACATATTCTTCCCTAACGGTGTTTACAGCAAGAAAAGGGGTTAAAGACAACAAAACAGCAATAATTTCTTTATAACATCATTCTGATGTTACTTGTGCCATGTGAGTACAATGAAAAAATATTAGACCAAATATCAAGGAACATTGTACTGCACGTTTATAGCCTTAACTCAAAATCCTTATTACGAAGAAATAGGCAGCAAATAGCGCAGATCCTGATCCTACAGCATCCATCAAGGAGGAGGCTACTCTGGATATACTTTATCTTTCATTGCGTTATGAATGCATTCTTAGCAAGTTAGCAAATATATAGACTCTTTTATCAATCTTCTAATGTTAATGTACTGTAAACGTCTAATGTACTTAGCGCAGGCAGGGTAGTCAAAGATTATAAAACTACATCACACTTAAACAGGAAATGGAATGTATAACAATGGTATTTTAAGTGAAGGTTGTACCGCACAGGCGAGCATATGGTTAAACAAGGTATTGTATCATCCACTTGAGAAATAGCAGCATACCTTCGGTTTTAATCGGGCACCGGTATCATCTTTTTTCAAGATAATAATTATAATGATGATGATGATGATGATGATGGTGATGATAATGATAATAATAATAATGATAATAATAATAGTAATAATAATAATAATAATAATATAAGCATAAGCATACTAGTTCCCTGTAACATTTAATTGTTTCATTAAATGCCAATTACCACTTTTGCACTATGACGCCAGATGTTGTGAAGCTTTGTTGAGAATAGTTTGCACACATAAAAAGAAATTAAATAAAAAAATAATTGATAAAAAAAAAAAAATAAATAAACATACTGAAACACAAGTACACAAGCAAAATCTTAAATGCCATACTGTTCTCTGGGTACTGGTTTTAATCATTTACAAATTAAATTCCTTCAATTTATAATCACTGGTTTTATAATCACTGCACAACAGTTGCTTCAAAATTCGTTCCAAAACGACCAGCATATTTCAAAGAGTTTTCTACATACTTTCTGTCGATTCTGCATCTTTTAGACAATACTGACGTAGACAAATTCCTAACTGTGATAGCGTGATAGATTTAAACTTATAACTATTGAAAAAAAAACTCTTTCAACGAACTGTCTCCTAATTATAAGTTTAAGTATCAGACTATACGAAATATCGGCGTTATTTATCAAAGATTGTCATCCTTTTAACATTACATATTCCTTTGATTGTTTATATGTATATTAGTAATTATATATATCTTGATGAGATAGATTTGCTAGATTAAAAAGCATACATTTGAAAAACAGCACTTAAGATGGTATTTAAAGATTTGTTAGCATCGTATGCGCGACGTTTAAAGCTCAAGAAGATGCTGTGTATACACAACTTTCATCTGTGTAAGCAATAGCATGTACAAATTACAATCAGGATTTAGAGGCTCATCTTCAAATATACATGTTTAATTTGTCGTTTTGACTGTATAAAGGATAATAATGCACAAGGAGTGTATACAAACCTGGTCATTTTAGATGAATATAAAGCTTTTGATACTGGATAATGATATTCTTTATAAAGAGTGAAAGTAAAAGGGGGTGCATTCAGACAAAAGTTTATATCATATCTAACCAACGAAAAACAAATTGTTTTTATTGACAGTACTCAATCATCACTATGGATGTCCCCTGGGTGTTTTCCAATCAAGATTTATGGCCCCTTTTTGCTACATCACAGGGAATTAATATTGACAAGAATATGTTGTCATTACCAGACTGTCTACAAGACCTCATCAAATCCAAAAAAGAAAACATACCACATAAAACAAAAGCTGTAATATAAATATAATTGCATGTAAGCAGAAATTGTAGCTAAGTGATTGTTTTCTTAAATGTACAGACAAAGATAAGGTATTGTGTTTATTAACTTTTTTCTTTTTTCTTCTGAATGTGCTTTCTGGTATGTAATTTCTGAAATGCGATAAAGGTTCACTCACTTTATAATGTGAAGACAAATGTAAAACAATGACTTAAGATTGTATGAAAAACCATAATGCACGAGAACATCCGAATTTTAGCTGCTTCGTCTGTAATTATAAAAAAAAAACTTTGGTGGGATAATCCGTTGCTCTATAAAGTATGCAATCTCTCTAAATATATGACCTTCAACTCAATCAATTCAATATGCAAGATGCCATTATTTTTACCATAATTTTAAGTCTTTAATTAAAGTTTGATTAGAAGACGTTTTCAACAGTAGTGGAAGTAATAGTAGAAGTAGTTGTAGTAGCAGTAGTAATATATTTGTCTGTTGTTCTAAAATAATATTTAAAATTAAGTCGACGATAGATCAAGAAGTTTTACCTGTTACTGTGTCTATAAAGAAAACACAAAATGTACTTAAAAAATATGGTTTTATAGGAATCTCTTCCAGGATATATGCAGTGGCAGTCCTGTGGTCTACTCACTTTGCCGCTGGGTCTGGTTAAATTCACGTTTTTATGTAGTTTAATTAAAGATCTTTACGAAAGCGACAAAACGTTTGTATTCATTAAATTTTCATATCACCCGTGTTATGATTTTGATTTGTTTCAATCGTTGTTTATCAGTCGATTACATATGCGCCTAACGAAGGAAGAAAAATTGCTAATCATTTATCAAGTATGATCCGTAACGAACATGAATTAAGTCTTACTTACCTTTAGCCAAAATCCATAAAATTTATAGAAATATATATCTAGTGCATCGCTGTTTCATCAAACTCTTAACTTCCAGATTTATGTTTCTCAGGACAACTGGATTAAATATCATTTCCTTCTGTTCTCCGAGACCAAAATCGATGAAACGATTATGTAACTTTACATCTTATGATCACATTGTATCACATCAGAAATGTACAGTGACAGGTTTGCTCTTTTATACATACCACTAAGTTCTTGTTGCTTGTACAAACTACAACATATAAATGACGTACTTTTTCAAACAAATATGCAACCTTTTGTGACGTCATGACATACATTATCAAGGGAGATTTAATTAATTCTAAAATAGATCGTTTAATTTTTACCACAAGGTGTTTTGTCCCTTACTAGATATATTTTTTATGATTTGGCGACGTTTTGTCCTCCATTTGAAGGAATTTATTCATTTAAAAAGCAATACACCCAGATGCACGTGAAATGTTTATCACACTGGTGTCTGATAACGCAAAAAATAATGCCATCACACACACACACACACACACACACACACACACACACACACACACACAACCCACACACACACACACACACACACACACACACACACACACACACACACACACACACACACACACATATATATATATATATATATATATATATATATATACAATAAGGAATCCTAACTTCGACCTTAGCAGTCAACAGACAAAATTTTAGTTCAAAAGCTTAATATGTTTTAAGCTTACATGTGTGTGTTTTCACAACACCATCCCTGCATCCATCCCTGCAACAGATCGTTTATAACAGAAGCGGTACATGATATGTCTGATTACTCAGTGCCTTTGCAAATTTTATTATTGTTTTAAATCGACGCGGGAACATTTCAGCTTTATACTTAGATCTTTTGACAATATTGCGTAACTTAATGTCTTCGCCTTTCTGTAGGCATAGCATCTTGACTCCTTTACGCCAGAGATCTCTGTCTTGTTATCTTGTGATCTTGTGTTTGCTTGGTTTCCACGTTAACCTGTCTGTCCATAAGTCTGCGTCTGTGGTTATTGATGGTCAATCTCTGCTTCTTTTGCCTTATGAATTCCAATCAAGGACATGTCGGTCGATGTAGGATTGATCCCTGCCCAGAACTGGTTCTATTTATTTATTTATGTGTGTTTTACGGCACACCGACACTTAACAGGTCATACGGCGCCGAATACAAAGTTAAATGTGAATAGAGCATAAGGAGGTTAAAACTAAACTATGTAAGAAAGATATAGAGCATAAGGAGGTTAAAACTAAACTATATAAGAAAAATATAGAAAAATATTTTTAAAAAACCATCTAGGTTAAAAAAAAGTAAATTATAATTGAAAACAGGTCAATAATCCCAACTTCTGTTAAGATGGTTTATACAAGTTTTCTGTTTCGCATTCACAATACGCAGTTGATATTACAGTCGACTGCCGTGTATTTGTCAGATGTAGATTTCAGGTAGTTTACAATCGCCACCATTTTTTTACACCGTGAAACATCTGCACGTACCTTTCTTTAAACGTGTATCTAGTCACGCGCAAGAAAAATATGATCGGAAAAAATAGTAAGTCTTAAGATCCTTGTACGTTATACTGCTGACTTGTGTGATCACTGAAGAAAATTGTTGTTGTTGATTTTGTTTCTGCTGTTTGTATATTTAACGCATATATTAGGGCGTCTGTTGTACTGCTACAGTATAAGCTGTTTCAATGTATGTTTAATTTTCCCTTAAAATAAAACCGTTTATTTACATACATAAAGTCTCTTGCATTTTTTTTTTCAATCTTGCTTTTGTTATGATCACATGGTCAATTGTTTAAAAAATGGAATGCAAGTAATCAGTAAAACGCTCGCCATAAGGGTACATCTTTACATTTTTTTTAAGTTAAAACCAGTCCCTGGAAATGACGCGCCACCTTGTTGCGCTACCAGGACCGATATTTTGGTTTTATGGTGTTTAAAGGAATGTCTAATTTATATTTAAAAAAAAAAACACATTATAGGCTAAATAAGGTTATCACATTATATTCTATCAAAACAGGCCAGTTCAAAAGCCTAATACTACATAACCATCCAATTTTCAATAATATAATGTTCTTAAGCGTTAATTTCATTAAAACATTGGAAATCCCCACCCGCCTTGTTGTTGTTCTTCTTCTTCTTCTTGTTTGTTTGCACCGAAACAATTATGGTCAAACTGGCAACTAACTAGCCATTAGTGAATTAGTTTTGAATATTTTACCGTTTTACATTATTTTATAGTATAAAGTATAAAAAGGTACATAAAATATTCAGCAATAAATAATGCCCTACAGTAGACCCATAGTCAATGCTCGTTCGTGATATATCATAAAAAGTTTTAATACATTAACCAACTTGCATCGTCTCTCTCCACACTTTCTTGTTTTGTTGTTGCTACTGCTGCTGCTGCTTAATACTGTACAATACTACTGCAGTATACCACTTATAACAAGTTTACATGAATGTTTGCACATGCAGAGTGTGCGAATGCACAAAAATAATAAAGAAAAATTTGTGCATTTCCTATCACATCCTATTGATGTATCGGAACGTTATATCAGAAGAGTCCCAACAAATAAACTCGCTATACACTGAGGTTAACACTTTTCTATAAACACGCTGTGCTTCTGAACTTAACATGGATTCTACGTTTATTCGTGAAAGTGAGTGAAATAAAGCCCATCAAAACGAGAGAAGAAGAGCTCGCGCTGTTACGTCACACATAAACATTAGCCATGTAAACATGTATGTATATGTTTTGGTCAGATAATAAATCATTGATTGCATACTAAACTGTACAATATAAGGAGTACTGAAAATAATGGAAAAGAATCATTTGTGAATAATATATCATACTATCACATGACCCCCTTGTAAAGAATTGTAAAGTGTAGCTTGCAATATATTGTGTTTAATACCACGTTAGTTTTCATAATCCACTTTGCTTCTCCGCAATCACGTCATAATCAATATTCAACATCTGAATCTACTTACATGTAACTATGTTCGTAGTAAACATGCTTGACCAACCAAAATTCAGACAACAAATTATGCATCCTATGTCACATGTTGAAGTTTTGTAAAATTAGGACACCTTTACAAGCGGCTGAAGGTCATTACGAAATGTATGACGTCACCATAAATGATGTCATCGACACAATACCTTTCAACTGTCAAGCACGCGTATTGTATTTTTTAAAGCTTTACTTTTATCAAAACACGTTTAAATTAAGTATATAAGTTATTGTCGAGCAAAACAATGAGGCAAACAATAAATAAGATGTGATTTTCATTAACAACTAAGTCGTATTGAAATCGTAAGGATGGTCAAAGGGACGTAAGTGTGTATAAATCGTTGTATGCTTAGCTTCCTTTAGCCGCAACTGGATTATTTCTATTTTGCATCCAGATTTTGCTGAGCTGAAAACAAACTTTGTATCGGAATATCTATTAATCTTACATACAAAAATGCTTCAAAGGTTAGTACAGTATGAATCGATAGCTGTTTCTATGGTAATTTAAAACATTCTGATAAAATCATGCCTGTGTTCGTGTGTATGTGTCAAATGTTGTGATTTTGTGTGGCTTTTGTTACTGCTGTTATAGTTGTTATATTTACCATCAAACTAAAAAAGGGCCACTGTAAAATACTCATTAGGGCAGTAGGAGTTATTTCCCTTGGCATGTAATAGAAAATCTAGATAGTGAATAAAGGGAGGTAAATTGGTTTCAGAGTGGAACAGTTCATTTTAAACACTAGCCCTATAAGACATTTTTTTTTGATCCAGCAATCAACAGCAGCGGTAGCAATAGATAGTTTCCACATCAGTGAAGATCCCTTATCTTGGCTGTCATCTTTGATGGTAACGTCAAGGGATTTTCAGATGGAGTTGTATAAAAGCGTCAATTTTATTTTCTTACAATTTCTTCATTTGTGCACAAATTTAAAGCTATACACCATTCAAAAGCTCTTGAAATTCATATTTATATTTAAGAATGCAATATCTTTAAAAATGATAAATGCACAAAGAATTAATACGCAGAAATAAATAGAATTATTCGCTTATCCTCAAACAAAATTAACAGTGTATATTTTATCTTTTAAACTATCAAATATATTGATATTTAAAATACTTCATAAAAGCTGTTAAATTTGATATAAAATTCAGTAAAATAGACTGAAAAATAAAAACACAGTGGTGAGTTTAATACAGCACATATTTCCAAATTTCGGCCTGCAGAAGCTTCTGCCTTCAAACTCCTTAAACTGTCTTACCAGTGCCTATGACATAAAATGGAAAGTATCTATATTTAAAATTATTACATTCGCATGTTATATAATGCTAGAGGTGTGAGGGAAAAAAGTATTTAATATTTAAATTTACTATGGAAGGGTGTCCCTATGCTACCTTATTATGCATCCCCATTTGACCACCTGATGGGTTTGGGAATTTAAAAATAAAGGCCCGAATGTCGAAACAGTTTTGACATTTGTGATACCGAATGTTTGTAATAACGTATGCTATTATACCTATCTTAATGACTTAAAATGGTGTTGGGGTAGGTTTTCTTTTCGTCCCACAATTTGACGCACCGAATAGAACGTTATCAGGAAAGCGAAGCAGACACATGCCGTTGTATTTGCAAGAAATGCAGGTTGGCGTCACATATAGATATCAGTTATTGAGGTACATTTTACCTCTTTAATGTTTTAGCAATGCTATGGATTATGGTACTAACTAATCAAGTATTTTAAGAGTGTTAAAGTTTAAAAGTGTTTAAGATTAGAGCTTCAATTTCCACTTCAAACCGGTAATTGTCAATTGGATATGTCAAGAGATTCGACAATTGATTTCTTTTTTAACAGTGAACTAAGATGACAGCAGCAATAAACAACAAATAAACAGAAGCAGATTGATTAAGTTAATACAAGTATATAGAAAATATTGAGCCAATAAACACAAATAGAATCGACTAGCATTGGAAGTCAATTCAGGTGGGTGTATGGCCTGACACACGTGGTTACAAATATGTTCGCCATAGAACAAAGTTTATGATTGTTCAACTGTTTTTGGGCTTACTGGAACCAGGTACACACACTATAATCATTTAAACCATCAAACTATCAAGCTGGCCTTCTGTTCTGAATTTTGCTCTAAACTATCTACGCAATTCGAAACCATACAAACAATACAGTCCACACTCAAACGTTTTGTCATTTTCAAGTATACGGAAGTTTCTCGTGAACGGCCCGTGTCCCTTAAGTAATGGTCGAATGTGATTCTGGATTAATTATACGCATTAAAACAATAGGATGTAATGTCGTTGTTAAAAATATAGCTGTCCAATTGGTGACCAGGTGGGGTTGCTCGGAGTCCTCCTTGATAAAAATATATCCTGCTAATATCTGTAGGTCGACACTGGGACATGTAATCTTAAGCACATATTTCTGTATTCAATTGATTTTTTATTTATTTAATTTTGTAAAGTGGTCATTAATGTTTTGGAGTTACACAGTTAAATGCTATTTATGAGTTCGTAGTCCGTGATGATTGCCCTACAAACGTAAGCGCTATATGGTCATCGTATTCCAAATGTCAGATTCCTGGTTCTTATAGGGTGTAGCTGTCCCTCCTCAGATTCCTGATCCTTATATGGTGTAGCAGTCCCTCTTCAGATTCCTAATCCTTATAGGGTGTAGCTGTCTCTCCTCAGGTTCCTAATCCTTATATGGTACAGCTGTCCCTCCTCAGATTCCTGATCCTTATAGGGTGTAGCTGTCTCTCTTCAGATTCCTAATCCTTATAGGGTTTAGCTGTCCCTCCTCAGATTCCTGATCCTTACAGGGTATAGCTGTCCCTCCTCAGATTCATGATCCTTATATGGTATAGCTGTCCCTCCTCAGATTCATGATCCTTACAGGGTGTAGCTGTCCCTCCTCAGATTCATGATCCTTATATGGTATAGCTATCTCTCTTCAGATTCCTAATCCTTTTAGGGTGTAGCTGTCCCTCTTCAGATTCCTTATCTTTATAGGGTGTAGCTGTCTCTCTTCAGATTCCTAATCCTTATAGGGTGTAGCTGCCCCTCCTCAGATTCGTGATCCTTATAGGGTATAGCTGTCCCTCCTCAGATTTATTATCCTTATATGGTATAGCTGTCTCTCTTCAGATTCCTAATCCTTATAGAGTGTAGCTGTCCCTCTTCGTATTCCTGGTCTGTATTGGGTGTAGCTGTCCCTGCTCAGATTCCCGATCATTATAGGGTATAGCTGCCTCTCTTCAGATTCCTAATCCTTATAGGGTGTAGCTGTCTCTCCTCAGATTCCTAATCCTTATAGTGTGTAGCTGTCTCTCTTCAGATTCCTAATCCTTATAGGGTGTAGCTGTCCCTCTTCAGATCCCTGGTCTTTAAAGGGTGTTACTTTTCCTCCTCAGATTCTTGATCTTTATAGGGTGTAGCTGTCCCTCTTCAGATCCCTGGTCTTTATAGGGTGTAGCTGTCCCTCTTCAGATCCCTGGTCTTTATAGGGTGTAGCTGTCCCTCCTCAGATTCCTGATCCTTATAGGGTGTAGCTGTCCCTCCTCAGATTCCTAATCCTTATAGGGTGTAGCTGTCTCTCTTCAGATTCCTGATCCTTATAGGGTATAGATGTCCCTCCACAGATTTATGATCATTATATGGTATAGCTGTCTCTCCTCAGGTTCCTAATCCTTTTAGGGTGTAGCTGTCCCTCCTCAGATTCCTAATCCTTTTAGGGTGTAGCTGTCTCTCTTCAGATTCCTGATCCTTATAGGGTGTAGCTGTCTCTCTTTAGATTCCTAATCCTTACAGGGTGTAGCTGTCTCTCTTCAGGTTTCTGGTCTTTATTGGGTGTAGCTGTCCCTCCTCAGATTCATGATCCTTATAGGGTGTAGCTGTCCCTCCTCAGATTCCTAATTCTTACAGGGTGCAGTTGTCTCTCTTCAGATTTCTGGTCTTTATTGAGTGTAGCTGTCCCTCCTCAGATTCTTGATCCTTATAGGGTGAAGCAGTCCCACCTCAGATTTCTGATCCTTTTAGGGTGTAACTGTCCCTCCTGAGATTCCCGATCCTTATAGGGTGTAGCAGTCTCCTTCAGATCTTCAGATTCCTGATCCTTATTGGGTGGTGATGTCCATCTTCAGATTCCTGATCCTTATAGGGTGAAGTTGTCCCTCTTCAGATTCATGATCCTTATTGGGTGTAGCAGTCCGTTCTCAGATCCCCAATCCTTATAGGGTGTAACTGTCCCTCTTCAGATTCCTGATCCTAATAGGGTGAAGCAGTCCCTCCTCAGATTCCTGGCTCTTAAATGGTGGAGCTGTGCCTCTGATATATAAGCCGACAAAACAATAAAAAATGTTTGGTTAATTGATGTATAAAAAGTTCAGTCCTTATTATTGTATGTTATAAACAAATCACGTGATTTACTTGTAAATTTATTGAACCTTATTGATATTATTTGCCTACTAGGTAGAGCACTAGCATAGTTGAAACAGTTAATAGTTCAAACGCAGCTGAAATGTGGAAAAAACGACGAAAATGTAAAGGATCTTTTTTGCCATGACACTGCTAATTGCACTGCTGATTACCTGAGCACCATATTTTTACGCATCTAAACTGGTGACAGGTGTGAATGTTAAACAGTGAAGGTGTGAACAATAGCCGTTTAAGCAAGAAAAAGTAAGGCCTTCGTCGTGCTATTTTGTGCTGTTTGTGTAGTTGTTGTTTTTGTTGTTGTTTTTTGTTTTATGATTTCAGTTTAGTCAAAAGAAATTTGTTAAAATTTTCTTTGAAAAAGAATATTATTTTGTTATTATTTTGTTTACCAAACGTTCGAATGCTAAAAATGCATTCGAACGTTCGGTAGTTATCCGAACGTTCGCTTACATCCCTAGTATTTTTGTAAACAGTCGAAACAACAAGTTTTAACCAGTGAAGTTTACATCAACTTGTGCTTTATAATAAAGAGTTATATTAAACATGCGTCCACTACTATTTCCACGTACTGCATTGTCCAGGGAACTCAAATTCGATTCTCGGCCTTTGATTAAATAGAGGAAATGCTATGGAAAAAACAAGTTCACTTACATGTAATTAAATTGTTTATCAATTAATAGATGTTATAATCAGTTGATGCCAAAACTCATATGTGAAGTTTTTTTTATGATTTTTCATCTGCCTTCGCCCCTGTCTGGAAAGTTAATTATTTAAATCAAACCAATATGTAATCGATTGTGTTTTGTTGGAATGCTTTTAAAATAATTTAAGCAATCAACACCAGCAAGTAATGTAGGTTAATCGAAATTGGACATATAATCTGTACTAGCAAAAAGTACCACAAACATAAGTTCTTGTCCAATTACTTCTTTTAGTTTATGCAAATGATGTCGCCTAATACCGTAATACCATAGTCAGAATATATGCTAATGAAAGTTCTCTAGCATGTGCGAGTGCTGCAGAACTATTCTGATTCATATATAAGAATACATAGATATAGTCAAACAACAGCTTGTTACATGTAACCCACATGAAAGAGTTCTGCGTTTTGAAATATAAATCCACTCCAATTATTCAAGTAACAATATTGATATATTAACTGCAAAAACACACACGCACGCATCTAGGAATGACATTGAATATTGAATTGATTTAAAGTGTTACATATTCAAAATGAGTATTTTACTTCATCTAATCTTTTTTTTTTTTTGTTCAATTAAACCTATATGATATTTTGTTGATGATTTATAATTTAACAATTTTAAAATCAGTTAATGAGAATATTCTGTAGCTTAAAACTATACATATATTTTAAACTTTATTTTAAATACTTTCTTATATCTACTGTATGTAACAGTTGATTTATTTCTAACTCAAGTTTTGGGATCCTATGTATGTAGGTTATTTTTCTATTTAATAGTGTGTGTTTTCAAATAACTCCTAAAGCACCATTGAACTTATAAGTATATCAGAAAAACTGCTATAGAAATGTGGATATAATAAAGATAACTGAAGGACAAGGATTGATAGCACCCATAAACTGCTAATACAATTTCTACCGCATCAAAACATCTTACAATATTTAAGAAACTAAAATATACTTGGAGAAAAGCATACTATCAAATACACATATCTTTTCTAAGACTCAAAAAAGAAATTGAGGTCATTGTATGTGATTTGTGCACAAGCTATAATAAAGACAGATGAAAAAATAAAGAAGCAGTCCGAATAGTAATTGTCACTATTCGTCAAGTCAGACTACAGAATTTATATAAAGAACATTGGTTAACACTCAACCAGCATAAATTATAATAATTATTATTATAGATTAATTATAATGTTCACAGTTTTTCCAAATACCATGGTACTATTACTATAACCCGAACTGTTCAAAGATCAGTAATATTAGACAATATATACATGTATCATTTAAGGAGGTTTTCTGCAATTTTATGAAAAAATAATCCTTTCTAATTTTGTAATATATATATATATATATTATATATATATTCTTTAAAAGTGATAAAATTGCACACTAAGCATTGTTATATACACAACAAAACATTTACACATGAATTACTCATTCTTTTACAAATATTTACAGTCTAACAAAATCAGTAGTCCATATATTCTCTTAACAATAAGTGCGAAAATGTATCTGGTCAAATCAATTAATTATAGTAGAAAAAAAACATAGCTATTAAGAGTATTTCTTTTCAAGTATCATCAATTTTATTCATAAACTAAACAATACTTCAAATGTTCCGGTTAATGGCACCCATCCATGATTTCAATGGTTTCAATGTCACTGAAAATATCATGCTGGTGTAACACTAACTTTTCCATCGACTTTCCCCAGTTGAAACAGTTTCGTTACTGGGGGAACTGGGTGGGTAGGGTTATGCGCTAACATTATCAGTAACGTCATGTCAGATTTCTGATAAAGTCGATACTGTTTAAATGCGCCTGGTGTTCTTCTTGTCCTTTCTGCCTTTGATCTTTTCACAAATTGCCCCTTTATTCGATATTGTTGATTCGTTGTTTTAGTTCTGGCGTTCCGTATCCGAAATCATAATTATTTCCGAAAACTATACAAAAACCTTCTTTTTTGACGAGTTGCTACTTATTATCTCCCATGGAACGCATGAAAGATGTTCTGAAGAACTTTCACTGAATTATTAATATTTGTTATTGTGTGCTGTAAGTACCATCAGAAAATTTCGATGACATTTCTGTGCTAATTTTAAAAACCATCCTACGTTTAACATAAAAAATAACATTCTTGTTTAAAATGTCTCTTTTTTGTATTTGTTTATTTGTTTTGTTACTGCATATAAATGTGGACCCACATGGCACACAAAGTAGTCTTGTATTTAATAGCTTTGTAATCAAGTTGATTTTTGTCACCGCTTTCTACATAAATGCTTATGTAGATATACCGTACATTAAAATAATATTGTAAACATATCGTTGGTGTCATTTTAGTCTGATATACTAGATACCATTACAAAAGTACATGATTGATAATATCAGGTCTTGTTGCATTTTACATTTCTCTTCTATACCAAATATAAAACATGACTTAAGAGACCACAACATATCAAATGTACATGTAATGAACTTCTACAACCTGGAATCCATACACTTCGGACATTTTAGGTGGTCTGAAGGGGCCGGATTAGCGAGTTTTTACTGTATTTATCAGTATTAATACTTTATTAGTAAGACGCTGACAACCGACAACCATTTAAAACTTAACATGATATTTAATCATTTATTTTTTTTATTTTATCATCGATGATGTGTTTCGTAATATTTAGATTTTTCCTATTGAAATAAATTAAATCTGAATATCTACTTTATTTATGCGTTTTGGGAAAACTAGTCTAACGTTGTCTAAGACTACATGCTCTATGCCTGGCCGACTTACTTTGAATGTACAATAAGAACAATGCTAGGAACGTGGTTTTAGTCGTTTGATTGGGTTAATTCTCCTAATAGTAATCATTCCGTTTTCCAGAGACGGTGTACACTTAAAGCAGATAAAGTGCTGCCTTCATTGTGTATCAGTCGGCATTATTCAACGCCTCGTCACATTATCCTTACACCGATCGGACATGACGTGGAACTACCCTAATATTTGCTTGAAAGTTAACAAGAAAGCTTTTTTAACTATCATTTTAACGACTTTGAACCCGGTGCCTACGGTATCATGGACCATCGCTCTACCGTTTGTGATACAGGTTCGGTACTTGATGTTGGTTTTGGTTGTTTTCTGTTACATCGCACCCATTTTGGCCATACCAGTGGCATCAAGCTAATTAGTGATGGAGACATGTGACCAAGAAGAATCGATGGCGAACCGCAAGTCAGCTGGAAGACCGCCCCACATGAAAGTTCTTGCCCCAACCTTTGCACTGATCTAGTAACACCAGTATGTAAATAATGTTCGTGACAGGGTTTACTTTGGGTAGAGGAATGGTGCCCATTTCAATTCCCATTAATTTGCGTCGCTGCTTTCATTTTCTCGTCAACAATAATCGCACAAATGTAAATTAATAGCCATTAGCAGACCATTCGTTTCAGAAAGACACACCTGTAGTATGGTTGGGCATTTCGGTCATAAAACAATTGGGGTTAATATGTTTGTTTGATTGAAAGTTTTCTTGCAGGTGGTGTACTTACCTGTATGCTTGTCTTTTGTGTATTCCTTTCATTCGACAGTTAGAATTTCATGCTAGATTTTTTCCTAATTTAATAGCATATGATATTTCATTTATTATCATAGCCTGCCTATATGACATTGCATGATCAATCGAAGCATTCTAATTTGACAACCATGTCCTCGGTTTGAAGATTTTAAGTTTCTAGACCATTTTTCACTATAGGATTGGTCAGATTTTACCATTCAACTTTCTGGAAACACTTGTCAATCAATAAACATAAAACAGAAGCCACCTGTCTAGCAAGTAAAGAGTTCTGCAGTAGATTAGGACTCATTTGTTTGAAAACGCGCAATATTGGATACAAATGCTTAAATACATCGAGCACGGGTGCATGTTGTTAAACCCAATAACAAAACAATATGTATATAATTTAAAATAGTCTTATGTTTATGAATATAACTTTAAATATTCATATATCACAGTAGCTCAGGGGATTTCTGCCTCTTTGTATTTCTGGAAATCATCGTTGCAAAACAATTTATGAATGAAAACGACTGTATTAGGAAGACTGGACTGAAAGTAGACACTGGTCGTTTTAAGTTTAATCACAAACAACTTAATGTTTTATTCTTCAATCCCTAATAATCAAAATAATACCACTCGCCTAATGGATTTTTGATCACACCTCATGTAACATTTCAATATTAATTGATTCTTCATCAAAGCTATTGTGTGCTGTTTTATGGCGCATGTTGATGTTATTTACATCGACTATGCAATCTGTCGACCAACGATCGTCCGGACTAAACCAAAGAATCGCCAAACTTGGATTACTGTATTTTGTATCTGCATTATTTGCTGAGCATTGCAATTTAATCAACTTAATTTGTTTTAATCTTTTGTCTGTTGTTGTTTTTTTCTTGACTACATTGTATTTTATAAGTGTAATAAATGTCCAAACCGCTGATTGATATTTTACAATAATTGTTTTATCCTGTTTCTGTATAAAATTTGCGGCAAATCTTTAATTCGATAGAATAAATCGTAACAAAAGACAATACTCAGTCATTAAAATAAAAATAAGCATGTAAATGCAAAAATTTAACAGTAACGAATTGTAGTTTTTTGTCAGCATTGTAATAGGAAATACGCTTTAATGACGCTGTTTCTTCGAAATTTAAACGTTTGGCCTTTGGTGTTTGTTGTTGTTTTTGTTATTTTTGTGAGAACCTTGACCGAAGTGTTTTATAAAAACACATTTCTGATGCAATATCATGTCAAATCAATGTGCACCGTATATGTATTTTAACAAGTTATAAAATGACAAAAGGGTTGATCAACAAGTTCTTAAACTTGGTATACTGCTCTCCACTTGATAAAGTACAACAGATATTAGTATATTGACTCTATTGGACATCAGTACGACTGACCATCATTAATTATCGTACATATTACGACCTGCACTGTGCCTGCTTTCCCCGCTTTGACGATGACCATACAATCATAAACATGCAAGCGTCGTCGTAACCTTAGTAACGAGAAATGTGTGAAACAACATAACTACCCATTTATCCACGATCCTCTGTCAATCATAGAGCAGAAAAGATGTTAATGTAACTGTTGTCATTCCTTATTCTCCGGATTTGATCAGTTAAAATGAACAATAATTACTTACCGGTGCTTTAGTAGCTATTTTCCTATGTGGCCTTTGATACAATAGGCCGTGAGCTGATTAATGTTGTACTGTTCACGAGAACCGTTACAAGCATAGCGTTTCTGTGCCATATTGATTATAGAACTCAAGCGCTCACACTGACCAAAATTCATTCAACTTGAATCTCCATACAATTGTCAAATGGAAGCTCGTGACTAACCTTGCAGTGTTAATATACGTGGATTATACTGAAAAAGGTATGAATGATAAAGTTATGTATGTTAACTCACTATATATTCGTTTTAAATGGAATCCAAAGGTGTGATATATGCATTTTCTCTTTTTAACTTGCAATAAAGAAATGATAGTGCGTCAATCTAAGAGGATACAGGTTGACGGCTCAGTGCTGTGTGGAAATATAGAGTATGTTTGTTGGGTCATCATCATCATCATCATCATCATCATCATCATCATCATCATCGTCTTCCTTATCATCGTCGTTATCATTAGCATCGTCCCTGTCATCATCATTTCCATTGTTTCTATAAGATAATCAGTGTGTATTAAATGATTGTTATTGAAAACATGCATATACAACAATGAATGATTTGTTATTAAAACGATATGCTTTCATGGCATTAATGCATTTCTAAGAGTTCCTGAGCATTTATTATGAAATGAATGGAATTTAAACTTGTGCTATTCAAATGTATTAGCACTTAACGTGAGGTAATTTCATCGAAGTATTATACCTACGTTGATGTCATTACATGAAGTATTATACCTACGTTGATGTCATTACATGAAGTATTATACCTACGTTGATGTCATTACATGAAGTATTATACCTACGTTGATGTCATTACATATGAAGTATTATACCTACGTTGATGTCATTACATGAAGTATTATACCTACGTTGATGTCATTACATGAAGTATTATACCCACGTTGATGTCATCATTATATATTCTTTTTCATTTTTCTTTTTATTTCCGTTGTGTTGTTTGTTGTATGTCTGTCAATTTATATTATCAACCGGCATTTTATCATTACGATATCTGCACATAATTAAAATATGATTACATGCATGTATTTTTCTTCTGATAAAATTGTGATAACAAGCATGCATTTATTCTCTGATGTATGCATTAATTCTCTGATGTATGCATTTATTCTCTGATGTATGCATTTATTCTCTGATTAAAATGTGGTACCATACATGCATTCATTTGCTAGTTTAAATGTGACAACATGCATTCATTTATCCTCTGGTTAAAAAAATTGACAAAATGCATGCATTTATTCTCTGGTTAAAATGTGACAGCATGCATGTATTTATTCTCTGGTTAAAATGTGACAGCATCCATGTATTTATTCTCTGGTTAAAATGTGACAGCATGCATGCATTTATTCTCTGGTTAAAATGTGACAACATGCATGTATTTATTCTCTGGTTAAAATGTGACAACATGCATTCATTTATCCTCTGGTTAAAATGTGACAACATGCATGTATTTATTCTCTGGTTAAAATGTGACAACATGCATGTATTTATCCTCTGGTTAAAATGTGACAACATGCATGTATTTATTCTCTGGTTAAAATGTGACAACATGCATGTATTTATTCTCTGGTTAAAATGTGACAACATGCATGTATTTATCCTCTGGTTAAAATGTGACAACATGCATTCATTTATCCTCTGGTTAAAATGTGACAACATGCATTCATTTATCCTCTGGTTAAAATGTGACAACATGCATGTATTTATCCTCTGGTTAAAATGTGACCACATGCATGTATTTATTCTCTAGTTTAAATGTGACCACATGCATGTATTTATTCTCTGGTTTAAATGTGGACAAATACATTAATTTATTCTTTGGTGTGTTGTTGTTGTTGTTGTTTTGTTGTTGTTTTTATTTCAATAAATATTTATGCTCTCTAGTACTGGATGAAATTAAAACATTTATGTCTTAAATAAGTTCCTGTGCTAGGCGGACATCTTCGAACAACTCTTTGCAATGTAATCATAAAAAGGAAACAAAAATCATTTTCGCCAATTATTTTCTTATTTACATTTTTTTCACCTAATTAATAACACAGTATATTCTGCTTAATAATGACGTCAACAACTCACTTAATTTTCAATTAATAACAAAGGAAAAAGTATGTGTGTTTTATATATAGATCCAGTATTGTTAAAATATTTGACCATTTTATAACGTAGTACACGTTTCTGTCGATAAGCATAAGACAATCATGAATAACTAACTTCTTCAATAAAACAATTCCAGCATTTATATACCTATTCAAGCATTGATATTCCAGCATTGATATTCCAGCATTGATATACAAGCATTGATGTACTAGCATTTATAATACAGCATTGGTAGACCAGCATTGATATACCAGCATTGGTATACTTATTCCAGCATTGATTTTCCAGCATTGATATACTTATTCCAGCATTTATGTTCCATCATTGATATACCAGCATTTATATTCCAGCATTGATGTACCAGAATTGATATTCCAGCATTGATATACCTGCACTGATATTCCAGCATTGATAAGCTAGAACTGATATACCAGCTTTGATATACCTATTCCAGCATTGATATACCAGCACTGACATACCAGTATTGATATACAAGTATCGATATACAAGCATTTATATACCAGTTTTGATATACTAATATACCTATTTCAGCATTGATATCCATATGAGTAATGTTGCTTTCAAATTGTTTTTGTAAAAACTATACGACTTTGCATGTGTAATAAAACACATACAATTCGTGATAATTCTTGACAACAATTCATACATCGACTTTCCTTAACATATACAACCGACTTAAATAAACAAAAAAAAATCAGTTTAATGCTATTAAATGACAGAATCTAACATCAAACGAAGATACACGTTATCTCTCCAAGGTGGGAGTGTAGATTTTCACGAAGCTTCATCAGCTGCCCTAATCACCACCAGCCGTCTCTAGTGACAATTTCCGACCACAAGTAAGACCCTGTGAAAATCGCATTGCTACAAATATATGCCTTTCCATTTCTAGTCATGTTTAAGGTAGAGAAAATCGAATGAAAACTCTTTGTTTTCCAGACAAATAAATACCCGTCTAAATGACTCTATGCTACTTAGATCATACATAAACGATAAAATAAGATGATACTGTTATTGTTGTTCGTATGTAGCTTTAGTAAAGATATAAATGGAAAATAAACACACAACATTAAGTAGTTTACTTTTAAGAACAACAGAAGAGTTCAAAGGATTCATGCTTTTGTTATAAATTTGCTTAGAAAATATTCATGAAGTTGATTTGTTATTTTCACAATGTAAACCAATAATTGTATAAATTGTATTTATGTTGTTAATATAAATTAATATATTGCCTATGTAAATGCTTTTATCTTTGCCACAATACGTCCATAAGCAGCACATAATACTATGTCTGTTCCATTTAAATCGTATAAATGCATTTAATGGACTTGGAAACATTCTGTCAGTCCAATGGGAACATAATACAACAAAAATATCAATTAACAGAATTGCGAACAATTAACAATACTCAAAGTGATGCTTTTAGCTTCTTATATAAGTTCCTGCATAATATCATAAATGTAGATAAAAGATAAAGAAGCTGTGTACTAAGTAAAAATGTTAAATGCATTCTACATAATCTCCTTAAATGTATTCATACAAATGCAACATAATATGAGCAAGTCGTATAGATTAGTGAAAACAATGCAACATAATTTATTATTATTTATTGTCAACAGTAAACAGCCTTTACTTGGAAACATTAATTAAATCACTAATAACAAGCAGCATCACGTTCACCTCATTATTTTAACTGACAAATAAATAATGATGACAGCAAAGTATAGAGGCTACATCAGGGTTGAAATCCCATCGGAATGCCAACGCGTGAGACGGCTGAATCACGTGGCTTTATTAATACGCGACGGAAATCATTATTGGAATTAAATGACTGTGGATTCAATTAAACATTTGTCATGACAGCGGGAGATTCTGAGATATCGTTAGTTTCGATGTAACACAATTTTATTGTGATCTACTCTTACGTGAGTGTCAACAAATACAACACGCCATACTTACTACCGTGAAACTCGAGCCCTACTTTTATACAAATAAATTGATTAGCGCCAGATAGTACCAGTCACACACCAAAAACAATTAATTTTGAAAATTGTTTAGAGGCATTGTGCCAGACAAGTTGTGTAATCATATCAACATGAAACATAATGCTCTAGGTCAGTGGCACAATCAGTACAACAATAGATTTACAAAGAAGAGGCTCCGTCTTTTAATCTTATAAAAGTCAATTTTATTTATTTTTATCAATTTTGCTTTTTTCTGACCTGTGTTTCTGACTAACATATCGCAGCTCTCAAATTAAATGAAAATATTTTCTAGCATTATCTTAAAACCACAGACAATTGTAAATTGCATTATATGCAAAACAACAAAGTGATTATTGTGGACCAAAGATGTCAGTTTTTTCATAATAATATCCTATGGTTGTACGAATTAAAATCGTTTGCTTTCACTGTTCATTTAGAAAGAAATATTAACGTAGGAAAGGATAATTAAGCTCGTTTCCTTTTGTTTAGACTTAGCATATTCAGTATATTACAACAACTAATCAACTTAAATGGCATATTTATATTTTATATTATTACATGTATGTTAATATTTCGCCGCCGGTGTCTTATTCTTTATTTAATCAATATGACGCGCCAAGATTTGCTTTTTTCACAACTTACATAAGTGTAAAAGAATAAGGAGGAAAAGTAGAAAATGTCGTAACCATAGCAAATAATTTGTTGTTTTTTTTATATAAATATGTAAAATTAGTTGTTATAGATATTTATTTTATACATGTGGATAAATTTTGTATTTAAGCATACATTCCAAGTAAAATATAGCACAATAAACATTATAACAAATAGGCTATTCCAAAAACAAAGCTTTAAACCACATCCACAGCAAGCGGCAGTTCATTTACTCGTTATAAAGTTCTCACACGATTAAGATGATACTCTTCAATCAGCAACCTCAAAATTATTATGGATTCTGGACAAGTTAGGAGTAGAAACACTTCTAAGTGTCCATAGTTATGTGTACAAAATCAAAAGTATTATAATAACGGTTTCTGATCGTGTATAGGTGTATAGTGGCTACATACTTTTTGTTTCGGTCAAAACATTGTACACGCTATGTCTGGTCGTGATGTACAAGTGTAGTTTACAATTAGAAATCTCCATTGACAGAAAGCTGGGGAGCAGAAAACAACAAAAACTAAGCCCGTAGTACGACATATTATAAATTATTAATAAAATATAAATCCGCCGCCATAAATATTCTTTTTTCCATCAGTATCACCCATGAAAATGTGTGCGCCAAGTTTTTTATTTTCCTCACATATAGGACAATACTGCTCTACTAAGTTAAGACATACATGTTTCATTGACAAATCGATTCAGACTGTCGTTTGCTCAGTCGTATATGTATTCTAGTTTATTTATTTTGCCTATTGATTTATTTAATTTGCGATCAAACAAACGAAGCCAATGAGCGCTTCATTCTTTATATGACTTTACAACATGACTTGTGACTAATCATTCGTTAGTTTTCTAAAGCCGATGTATGTTGAGAGTTGTGCTCATATATTGACTTATCTGAAATGCTATAATCATGCTTTAAACATAATGTGCATTTTGTGTAATGTATTTAATTTTGCGCGTGTTCGTGTACGCAAACGCTCGTTGCGCAAATGCGTGCTGTATCAGCGTGTTATAACATAATTTTGGTTCCCAAACAAATAAAGAATTGTTACAGGCAAATATCCGGCAAAATAGTATGTATGGTGCCCTCTATATATGTGAAAAGTGAGGCATAACGACCCACTCGATTTCATATCTGTGGCAGGCTGTACAGTTTGCTTTTTTAAAAAATAAGAAAACCACGCGACTACTTACTTTAAAGATCACATCATATAATCTGCGCAATACGCTCTATCGTCGATATCTATTAGAAGCAGAAAATCTCCATTCTGTATATTTACAGATTTAGAAAAAATGAATATTTAATGCGTTTTATTTCACGATTTGTACTGTCACAATTGATGAATGATTTGAAGGAACGTCTTTATTGAGACTTTATTGCGAGTTTATCAAGAAATGATGACCAACATTTCACAAAACAAGGCTGTCATATTGTTACATGTTTTGATATAGGTAAACTGTCGGTTATCAACTTAAACAGACGATGGTATCCGACAGTTTACCTCAGGGATGGATCCAGGGTGGAAGGGGGATGCTTTCAAAAGTAATTTGTCACCTGGTTTCTTAGTTAATAAATAGCTATCTCTGCAGGGTGACTCAAATAGGAAATACATGTTTGCTATGACGAGTGTGGATTTATGTATCACTGTTCACACAGATCTATATTCAGCGCATCAATGGCCAGCAGCTTGTGGGCCCTTTCCAGGTAACAATGACTACCATTGTTATTTGAGAAAATTAAAGTTTGGTCCAAATTGTTGGTTACCACCTTTAAATATGGCTATGACCATTGTTTACCCAGATGTACTTTGTCTGATAAGGGTCTACCTGATCGCCATTAAACTACGGAAATGTTCTTAATACGTTTAAAAGCATGTTGTAATATTTATTCAGTTCGTGGGGTTTTATGTTATTTCTGAAGGATATGCCCCCCCACTCTCTTACACTTTTTTTATATTATTCATCTGTGCAACAGGCTCACACTACTTTAGGCCACGTGACTTAATGTGACGTAAGACTAAACGTCGGTTAGAAACTTCAAACAGAAGTTTTGTTTTTATTCGGCTACACAATGATGTTGTAAAAATTAAACTAAACAAAGATAGCTATATAGATATTCTTAAATCAAACGGTGGCAGATTGTAATATATTCCTTTTTAATCCACTGGTATGATTTAAAATACATGGCGTTATTGTTTCAATTGACATACTTCTATGCCTTGTATAAAGTACAGAAAATAATTCCATAGTTTTTTTCTAAATTATTTAAATAACATTTAGTTCTCAGTCGCAACAAATCGTGATTTTCTTAAACACCAAGCGCGCAGTAGTCAGGAACCTCAAAAATATATAAGAACCTGTTGCAATGGTAAACATGTGGAAGAGAAACGAACAGTTTGACTAGGTTCATCATAAAACGGTGAAATATTGTCTAAGAACTCATCAAGTAAGTCTTTCATAAGGGGTGTTTGATACATTAAGACATTATTCAATATCAGTCTTTTAGACAATATTCATTGTTAGTCTTTTTAGAACATATCCATGAAAATTTGGCAAATAGTGTAGATCAAGATCTGCCAGATCTAATACAGACTCTCCATAACATGACTTGTGACATTTGCATGTAGTTTGTTTGGCGAAAATTAGCAAGATTTAGTATTACTTTGTAATAATTCTAGCACAATAAGGGGTTAAGTAAATATTTATGTTCACTAACCGTGGATATGTAGAATATATATAGTAAATCCAAATGCAATTTAATTAACTCGTAAATATGTATCAATATGTTATAAGATCCAGCAACTAGCCCGAACGCATCGTCATGGTCAAACAGTCCAGGAATATAGGTCTAATCGCGGACCAATTTAGTTATAAATGTGTATAAACCTATATCTATAACCTTCTTAATTGTTGCCTTGGTGTTGATGATGTTGCTGTTATCCTTGTTGTTTTTAGGAGTGTGATTTGATTATATCTCTTTTACTTACTGAATTGTCTGTTCGGGAATAAAATGCAACAATCATATGGTCAGTTTGTTTAAACACTTAATGTCTGCTAATTTACATTTGAAATGCCTGCTTTCTCTAAGGTGAACACCAGATCCCTCACCTCACCCACCTCGATTAACCGTCGTAACAGTACGGTGAAACACAATGAATCCTGTAGTAGACCCGCCATTGAAAGCGGTCGTGACACACATAGAAGCCAAGGTAGATCCGCTCCTTGTAGCGGTCGGGATTCTAGATCATCCTTTGGCAGCGTTCATTATTTTAGATCGTTCATTTGGTAGCGGTGGTTTTTCTTGATCCGCCATTGGCAGCGATCATGATTTTAGATAATAATAATAATAATAATAATAATAATAATAATAATATATTTATTTTACGAAGGTAGCTCATAAGCTATATACATACACACACATCATATTAATATACATCTTTTCTAACAGAGGCCTTCGACTAAAAATAGAAATTAAATAAATGTGCAATGTAACAATTTAAATACTTACACAAATTATAATGAATACGGCTATTAAACATCTATTAGAAAGATCACATTCATACAAACAACATTTATCATTTTTATCATAAGTGATTAAGTGAGTATAATACATGTATGTTATCATATCATTCAAGCAATCACAATGGTACTAGTCGGATTACGTTTACAAACTATATAAGAACACGGAACAAGTTAAATTATTGAAGATATTCAATATAATTATCTGACCACAAACAGTGATATGCACTTGTTATGTTTGGTTTGTTTGTTTGTGTTTGTTTGTTATTTGTTTGCGTGTTCATTTTGTTGTTGTTGTTGTTGTTTTTTGTTGTTGTTGTTTGTTTGTTTTTGTATTAGCATTTAATCATATACATAAATTGGTACACAAAATTAAACAAATTGATAAGCATCACACATGTCTGCAATTACATTTACGCTAGTTGTCTCATACATAATACGAATATTCACCAACATAATGTCTACATTAGTTTAAATGAAAAATGGATGTACATATAAAACAAGTATACCGGTATTAGAGAAAACCCTTAAATATTCAAACAGTCAAAAGAAAATAACATATGTATAATATAATTTCATGTAATGGTATTATACCAGCAAAGTAGTGCCATTATATATAGGGCTTGCTAAATTGGCAATTTTACTGTACTTTCTGAGTTGTAAATTGTCGTTAGTTAGATAGTTTATGATGTGTTTTAACAGTATTTTCCTTGAGTTAAGCTTTTTGCATACTTGTTCAATTTGTCGATTCCAGCTCAAATCTGAGTCTACATAAACTCCAAGAATTTTCTGACAATCAACCGATCGTAAAACTGTGCCGTTAATCGTTAAATGCAGTAGGCGGTTGTTTATTTTTCTGATGTTTAGATGCTCACAACATGCAACTTGTTTTATCAGGATGCAGACAAATGTTATTTGTTGTACACACTCTCTGTATATGCTTAATATCTTCTTCTAATTTCACTTCAATTTCCTGCACATTAAGACCAGATTGATAAACAATCGCGTCGTCAGCATAAAGATCAATGTTAAGTTCAGGGCATACCCAGGAGATATCATTAATATACAACAAAAACAGGATCGGGCCTAGAATGGATCCCTGAGGCACCCCAGATGTAATAGTAAGCTTTCCTGATTGCGTAATACCAATCTGCACCAGTTGTCGACCAAATCAAAAGCTTTGCAAAGATCGAGAACTACTGTCCCTACAACGTTTCCATCGTCCAGATCTTTTAGCCAAGAATCTTTAAGACAAATCAGTGCTGTATTACATGAATGTTTTTTCCTGAATCCTGACTGGAATTTATGTATGATGTTTGTTCTCTCTAGATATTGATGAAGTTGGTTCGCAATGTGTCTCTCGAAAATTTTTAATAATGTCGGTAAAATTGAAATGGGTCGGTAGTTATTCATATCATCTTTATCTCCAGTTTTTAATATCGGTATTACTTTTGCTTCTTTCAATGAGTTTGCGAAAATGGAAGTTGCAATACTATTATTTATTATCGAAGTAATAGCTGTTGTTATGACATCCCCACAGTGCTTTAGTGTTTTTACTCCTATACCGTCTAATCCGGTGGATTTATTTGTATTTAACTGGTCTATTAATATTTTAACTTCTCTAGAATTTATGTAGTTTATGTCAAATCGGTAATTATGCAGTGAATACCTTAATTTTCAGTTGTATGAAGTTTGTTTTAACAAATTCTGTTTTTGTCACGATATTTGAAATACTTACAAAGTGCCTGTTCAGTTCATTTATGATATTAAACTTTCCTGTTATTGTAGAATTATCCCTCAATATTGTGTTGGGTATAACGACATAATTGTCTTTTCTTTGAAATGAAATATCTTTAAGGCTTTTTCATAAGTAAGTAACGGATTTGTTGTTTTGAACAGCCTTATTGAAAAAAAAATCTTGCTCTTTTTTATTAGAGTTGTAACTTTATTGCATTGCAGTTTATAGTTTTCAATATCTTCTATTTTAAGAAATCGGTCTCGCTTAAATATTTGCCTTTTTATTTCTTTCGTAAACCATTCTGGTTTCGTCTCATACTTTAGATCGTCCATTTGGTAGCGGTGGTGTTTCTAGATCCGCCTCTGGTAGCGGTCATGATTTTAGATGGTCCAACTGGTAGCGATCTAGACACACAAAGAATATGTACTAGATCCATCACTGGTATTGGGTGAGATTCTAGAATCGCCCTGAAAGCGGTCGAGATTGTAGATCCGCCCTGTAAATCATGATACAGATAGATCCGCCCTTGTAGCAATCGTGATCCACCCAAGTAGCCGCCGTGATTCTAAATCTGTATGTGGTAGCGGTTATGATTCTAGATCTGTCCCTGGTAGCGGTTGTGATTCTAGATCTGTCGCTGATAGCGGTTGTGATTCTAGATCTGTCCCTGGTAGGGTTGTGATTCTAGATCTGTTCCTGGTAGCGGTTGTGATTCTAGATCTGTCCCTGATAGCGGATGTGGTTCTAGATCTGTCCCTGGTAGTGGTTGATGATTCTAGATCTGTCCCTGGTAGCGGTTGTGATTCTAGATCCGTCCCTGGTAGGGTTGTGATTCTAGATATGTCCCTGGTAGCGGTTGTGATTCTAGATCTGTCCCTGGTAGGGTTGTGATTCTAGATCTGTCCCTGGTAGCGGTTGTGATTCTAGATCCACACCTAGCCTCTTGTAGCCTCACTGAATACACGGTGTTCCTATTGGAAACTATTATCTCCTGTTCGCTCTTATTGTTATGTTTTTCCACTAGAACACTCTTCAAACACATTTTTGTATGTTTCCATGGTAACAAAATAACGAGTTCGTCATATGTAGGTTATAGAAAATTATATATGTGGGTCGTGATTTATTAATAACAGCTTCGAAAATGTCTGTTTTTTATATTTATAAGTCTTGCTAAAACAATGCTTCTATAAACAAAACGGGATAGAGATGTCGACTGTCGACGATGTTATTATACAGCGTATGATTTGTACAGCTTCATGCCTTTGTTCACTTGACAGTTGTGTTACTTAATGTTTTTGTGGTCGTCCTGATCTTTGATTTTTCTACTTCTGTTGCCGCTTAAGGTAATGATGGGGCAGAGGAGCAGAAGGAGGAGGATTTAAATGATGATGGTGATGATGAAATTGATGAGGAGGAGGAATGGATGAAGATCGAGGTGCGCGAAGATTTAAATGTAATAATAAAAATGATCACGGTGGATGAAGTCAGTGAGAAAATGTTGTTGTTGTTGCTGTTGCTACTGCTGCTGCTGCTGATAATGATGATGATGATGATGATGATGATGATGATGATGATGATGATGATGATGATGATGATGAGCTTAAAAAAGATTATGATGGTGACGATGATGATGAGAAGGAGGATGAGAAAGGCGACGATGAGCAGTAGGAAAAAGATGATGATGAGGAGGAGGAGGAGAAAGGCGACGATGAGCAGTAGGATGGTGATGATGATTCTATAAAACTCTGTTTTCTATCATTATTAAACACCCACCAGGCACTCGATCTGTTTTTGCGATACACGACTATTTGCTAAAGAGATAATTCCCTGAACATCAGAAGCATCTGCTATTGTTCAGATGGAATATTGCAACACTCCTACTCACTTGTATATTTGCAACTTGTTTAATGTTATATTAATAGCGATGCTTGTAATAGGGAACCTTGTCACTGTGGTATCGGGGATAATATATACCAGTAATGACATTTTACATAGTGTTTGTCACAACGCTATAAGTAAGCTTGGCATATAATTCAAATCTTGTTGATTTTGCAGTTCTGTTCAAAACGATAGCTGTTGCTATTGGTGTTGTCTTAATTATTACTTAAGGCAATAAAATAAAGCGCAATTAATAATTCAAATATATTTCAAGATCATACATATTTTAGGTTACACAAGTAAATAATGAGCGAATCTAGGAATTTGCTTTATAGTGGAGCGTGGGAGTGGGCGGTGCTGTGTTGGCGGGTATGACTTTGTTTTTCAAATATACATGTAACAAGTAAAAATATATACTAAATGCTAAAACTCATATTTCATATCGTTAGTTAAATGCTGAAATATGTTATCGAAAGTTAAACATATTTCTACTGGTTACATGTATATTTGAAAAACAATATTAAACAATTGACAGTTTTTGCAAAAGTTTATGTTATATATAAATTAATATTCAATTTAATTTATGTGCATATGAATTTTAGAGCGGTGGCATTTTCTGGTGTCCGCTGGTTTCCAACCCCGTCTAAATCCTCCCATGTTATTCAAAATAACACTTTGTAGAAAACAACTGTTCAAACACCACAGAGACAATTTGCACAAAAATTGCAACGCCTACGTGTGTTGTCAAAGCCAACGTACTGACGTATTTCATCAATACCTTCCTCGATTATATAACACAATTTATGCAATCAGCCGCAGAAATAATGGCAGAAAATTGTCACTCTGGTCTTAAATGCAGTCTGCTAACTATTATGTCGAGATTTTAAAGTTTATACCGACTGCGATAATGAAAATAGAGATTATTCTTATCAATCTAAATTATATCCGGCATTAAAGTAACATTATTGCTTGATGCTCCGGCATCTGCAGTGCCGTGCCGAAGGTGTATATCCTTCTGTATGGGAAATGCACTTGGAACACTTCGGCCCTTTCTTCGGAAATCGGCTAAGAGTGCCGATGATGTCAGGTAAGGATAGCGTGTTAGATAAGCAGTCTCAAAATAGTTTCCGCATCTTTATCTTTAAAATGAAACTTTAATCAATCAAAGTTAAAATAATGAAAATACATACTTCAACAGTTGCAAATGAATACTAGTATGGTCCACTTGTTAAACATAAACAGTAAACCGAAAGAAAAGTATTTAAATTATCGTGATATTTTTACACAAAAAGAATTCTCTCATCGAGAATGCTGGTGATTAGTTGTGCCAACCGTTATCAACTTAATCATGTTGAACATGACAAAAATGCTGCATGCAATTCGCTACATCATGGTCATTTCACATGTTTATAATTCATATTTCGTGCGTTATATGTATCGATTGTAGTCGTAAACATAGGCAAGGGGGTGATATCAGTAATAGGACTTATTTCATTTTGCTATTAATAGGCAGATGCATGTACTTTTTATTTGTCTTTTACATTTCTGTTGGCGATCATGTTGCTGGTTTATAGTGTTGTTATATATATTCTAACTGCGTTTACGGGTATTAATTCCTATGTAAATGACAGTAACAAACAGTGTCCTGATTGGCCCGATGTTTACAATAAGTAAATATGAACTGTAGATTGTATTTTCTTGGTGTCATAAATCTATTCTAAACTATGACCGGCTCATTCAGGTTCCCGCCATTACTTGTGTTTGTGTTTGCTGAAGGAACATAAGTCGATGGAACAGAGAGCAGAAATATTTGTTGGACTAAAGATTAAATAATACCGAGGATAAGAGAACGCTTTTTTAGAAATGTGTCTGCCTTGAAAGTTTTGAAAACCATGCATATTTGCTTGAGATGTTCACACACTGTCTGTAGTCGAAGTAACTGATTATTTAAAAGTAAAATTCTTAAATAATATGAAGAGTATCTATAAAGCGCCTCAATGACACATCAGAAGACTTGAAGTAAATAATGTTGATAAAATTGTCATGAAAAGTTATTGATTAGAAAACGTCATCCTTAGTGATATTATAAGTAGTTCTCCAACTTTATACGAACAATGGGGCATCTATAAGGTGTCTCATAGACTAGTCAGACGACTTTAAAGTAAATAATTATGTTAAATTGTCTAAGAAGAATGTGTTACTCTGCTTTGGTAAACTGTCATGCAGATCAATATCACGTCTGCTTTGTTTTAGGCTGGAAGCCCAGACGGTAACTCTAAAGGTGGACTACGCCATTAAAAAGCAGCATAATGATGATGGTTAAAAACTTCCAGCTAAAGGCGTGAACACTTTTGAGTATTTACCATTCCTGCAAAGACGCGGTAACATCAAAAGCTGACGACATCCAGTAAAAGGAGCAGAAGTTGAAAAAAGTTAACAAAACTGTTTGTGGCGAGTACGACAGGTGGGCGGCATCAGCTCAGCCGGCCGTAGGTGATGGCGTAATGGGATGTGCCCCGTCACGGGAAGCGGTGTCCAGCACCCGATACAACCATGGGATGAACAGTGGGATAAACAGTGAGTAGCAGATTACACAGTTAAAACCTGGCAAGTATTTTTAATTGTCGAAAATGGTGTAAAATATATAGCATTACAGGGTGGAGGCCTTCCAAAATTGAAGCATTATTATGCATAATGGGTCATCTATCCTGATTGATCTGGCAAATGTCGGACTCCACTCTTACGTCGCCGCCAATGACATGGCACAAATGGCTCAGTTTCTTCTGTATAATCACTTGCCTTGTTTGTTTGATTTTGTAACTCATCAAATGCAAGGTCTTGATCTTTTGCTTCTAATTGTTAGTAAGATATTGTCCTATTTGCCGTATGCTACAGAGATCCGTGCTGCGGTGTTCATTCAACGTTGGTACCGTCGCTATATCGCCCGGACGGAGATGAGACGCCGCTGTACATGGAAGATCTTCCAATCTATCGAGTACGCCGGTGAACAGGACCAGCTTAAGGTGCCAATGAATGAATCATTGTCGTACATTTTTGTAAATTATCCTAAATTATCGTCAGTTATCGTACATCGTCTTCGTTGTAAATCTTTCATTCAGTCGAGTACGTCGTGGAACAGGACTAGCTAACAGTACGAAGGGACGAAATCCACGTGACCTCTTACTCATTTTATATCGTCATCCGGCAAATCCGCTCTGACATCGATGTCTGTTTGAGCAGAAATACCAATTGTGCTTTTTTATAGATTTTGAAAGAAAAGACATTTAAGGCGATCAACTTCTTGATTTGTATTGTCCAACAATTGAAGTAGTATTCAAAATATTTCCTTACAGACTAAAGTACCAGTTTATTTGGAGATCATGCCAAAATTTCACCAAACAGGGCTAAGATATTGTTACGTGTATTTGATATAAGCAAAATGTCGGCACCACTTTTAAGCCTTAAACATTCTCTTTCTTAAACATTCTCTTTCTTATATTTTGTACAGCTACATAACTTTTTCAACAACATGCTGACGAACATGCTACACGATAGCCACGGACAAGTTCCCCTGGTCCGGGCCTTCACTATTAACAAACGAGACTCCATCTATGGTATGTCACCTTTAATTTGTTTGCCACAAGGACACATTATTGATATATTGGTGATTTTATTATATCTTTAGTAAAATATCAGTGTTCTAGTAAGGCGTGATTTCATTAGCCGAAGCACGTCTTTCTTGCGAATCTTTTCTTGTTTTCGCCCAATATTTGTATACTAAGTAGATGTAGTATTTGTTGATACTGTGTTTTCAAATTTGCTAATTATTTCAAAATAAATTTATCAGTATCTTGTACAGCTATTCTAATTTTTGTATTTACAGTTGCATTTAAACATATTGTGTAAACTAGTAAATGTCACTTCAACAGACACACAGACATTTAGGGATCCGGATGCTGACACGTTGGAAGCGTTACTGGATGACGTTGAAATTGAACCGTCATATAAAGGTCCCCATCTGACGTTCCCGCTCACGTTAAACCAACTCAACGACCTGGTTCAGGCGTTCAAACGACGGCTGGTATTGACATTTTCATCGTCAGATACACACGCTCGACTACTCCGTTTCATTCGTTGACCGTGGGTTTATTGGTCAATTTTCTGCTGTCATATCTAACTAAATAGAACAAGAATTGGCCAATCATAATACTGCTTACAAAGCCCATACTCTTCAGCTTTGAGACTAGAAGTATAACAATGGCTGCGCCATTTAGACAAGTCTGTCGAATGAAAGAACGAGCTTAATCATTGGACTAAAAACTTTGTCAAATTATGAAGCGACCAATGAAATATCATTGCCAGAAACGGCGAAAAAGTGAACTAAATTTCCCACGGACGATGAATGGAGAGTAACAGAATGGATCGGTCGCGGGAGTCCGACGATGGGACATTATTATAAACTGTTAATAGTGTGTACACTAGTTCATTTTAACCAGTATAAAACTGTGACTGAATTTTAGGTGCACGGTATTCTTTGAATTAATTAATATTCATGTTATCTTTTTTTTTAAATATTTATTGATACTTTACTGAAAGAGTCAAATATTTTGTAGAAGATAGTTTTTAGTCTTGCACATTTTATTCCAACATTTAGATTTCCAAAGGTAATAACGCTTAGACGTTGGAATTTAAAAGGAGCAATTTGTCCTTGTGAGGAAACCAGCAAAATACCTCTTTATGTTTTTCTATTGCCCAATATTGGATGCTCTCGTAAGTATTTACCTTGTCCAGTCCATCCATATCTACTTTAGATCTTCTTGATGCCCGACGATTGTGTAAGATTCGAAGCACAATTGTTACATGTTAGCCATTCCTATTTGTTTTACTTATATCGTATGTATAATTTGTTGCAGCCCCTTCATGCCTACTTTTGTTTGTTTGTTGTTTTTGAAATACATCGCAACCACCGCTTATGAGCATTATAGCAACGTCCAGCTATTTTGGTGGAGGAAGACCCCAAAGAAATGTTCTGGGTAGAATCACTGACGCACAGCAGGTCAGCAGAAAGACCTTCCTACATTAAGTCTTTCGCCCAGAACTGGACTCGAACCAACGCGGCGAGAAGCAAAGCGGTCAGAGGAGTTACAAGTCGGCGACTCTACTATTACGTCACGGGCGCCCGCTTTCATGCCTGCTATGTACGTGCAACCTACTTCTTGATGTCCGATCGCTGTGTAAAAGTTAAAAGAAGCACAATTATCATAGTGTAGTCCTTGGCCACCATCGACTTCTATCGAATGTACTTATTCCAGCCCCTTCACGCCTACTATACGATCAAGCTCCTTCTTGAAGCCCGGCGGTTGTTTAAAGGTCAAAGTACCATAAGGTACGCATCAACCTCTCTATCCAAACAGTTCACAATATGTGGCGACATCCATGGCAAACTGGCAGACCTTTTCATGATATTTTATAAGGTGAGTGTCCTATATGTTATGTTATTATGTGGGGTTTATTGCTGTTAAATTATCTGAAGCTGATGGTGAAAACTGTTGTTACTGCTGCCGTTACACTTCTTTGCCAGACTGTATATGTAACGATTATTTTATTGACAACGTGCGGTATTACTTTTACACTCTGTGTTTATGAAGCTTCGTCTATTTTGCGTGACGCATTGGCGCTCACACAAGCACAAGGCACTAGCTCACACATCAATCGAACACATAAAGAACACAGGTCTAGACACAAACACATAAACAACACAGTACATGACACAAGCACATGAACAACACAGTACACGACATGAACACATAAACAGCACAGTACATGACACGAGTACATAAACAACACAGTACATGACACGAGCACATAAACAACACAGTACATGACACGAACACATAAACAACACAGAACATGACACAAGCACATGAACAACACAGTACACGACATGAACACATAAAGAACACAGGTCTAGACACGAACACATAAACAACACAGTACATGACACAAGCACATAAACAACACAGTACATGACACGAACGCATAAACAACACAGTACATGACACAAGCACATAAACAACACAGTACATGACACAAGCACATGAACAACACAGTACACGACATGAACACATAAAGAACACAGGTCTAGACACGAACACATAAACAACACAGTACATGACACAAGCACATGAACAACACAGTACACGACATGAACGCATAAACAGCACAGTACATGACACGAGTACATAAACAACACAGTACATGACACGAGCACATAAACAACACAGTACGTGACACGAACACATAAACAACACAGAACAGGACACGAACACATAAACAACACAGTACACGACATGAACACATAAACAACACAGTACACGATATGAACACATAAACAACACAGTACATGACATGAACACATAAACAACACAGTACACGACATGAACACATAAACAACACAGTACATGAAACGAGCACATAAACAACACAGTACACGACATGAACACATAAACAACACAGTACATGACATGAACACATAAACAACACAGTACACGACATGAACACATAAACAACACAGTACACTACATGAACACATAAACAACACAGTACACGACATGAACACATAAACAACACAGTACACGACATGAACACATAAACAACACAGTACATGACATGAACACATAAACAACACAGTACATGACACGAGCACATAAACAACACATGACATGACACGAACACATGAACAACACAGTACACGACACGAACACATAAACAACACAGTAAATGACATGAACACATAAACAACACAGTACACGACACGAACACATGAACAACACAGTACACGACACGACACGAACACATAAACAGCACAAAACGTGACACGAACACATTAACAACACAGTACACGACACGAACACATAAACAACACAGTACACGACACGAACACATAAACAACACAGTACGTGATACGAACACATAAACAACACAGTACACGACACGAACACATAAACAACACAGTACACGACACGAACACATGAACAACACAGTACACGACACGAGCACATGAACAAAACAGTACGTGACACGAACACATAAACAACACAATACATGACACGAACACATAAACAACACAGTACACGACACGAACACATAAACAACACAGTACACGACACGAACACATAAACAACACAGTACGTGACACGGACACATAAACAACACAGTACACGACACAAACACATAAACAACACAGTACACGACACGAACACATGAACAACACAGTACACGACACGAACACATAAACAACACAGTACGTGACACGGACACATGAATAACACAGTACACGACACGAACACATAAACAACACAGTACACGACACGAACTCATGAACAACACAGTACACGACACTAACACATAAACAACACAGTACGTGACACGAGCACATTAACAACACAGTACATGACACGAACACATAAACAACACAGTACATGACACGAGCACATAAACAACACAGTACATGACACGAGCACATTAACAACACAGTACATGACACGAGCACATAAACAACACAGTACACGACACTAACACATTAACAACACAGTACATGACACGAACACATAAACAACACAGTACATGACACGAGCACATTAACAACACAGTACATGACACGAACACATAAACAACACAGTACACGACACTAACACATAAACAACACAGTACGTGACACGAGCACATTAACAACACAGTACATGACACGAACACATAAACAACACAGTACATGACACGAGCACATAAACAACACAGTACATGACACGAGCACATAAACAACACAGTACATGACACGAGCACATAAACAACACAGTACATGAAACGAACACATGAACAACACAGTACACGACATAAACACATAAACAAGCAGTACATGACACGAGCACATAAACAACGCAGTACATGACACGAGCACATAAACAACGAACGAACGAACGAACGAATAGTTTATTTCAGATTTGTACAACTAAGGTACACCATCTTACAAAACACGTAATTACATCAAAATACATATGTGATCACTGGTATAGACAAAACACGACATTTAAAGTAAAGAGACAATGTCTGATAAGATATTTTTGTCTATATAGCAATAAACGTAAAATATTTAAACAACAATACTGTTTCTAACTAACAAAGCTGACTTAATGTATTTGGCCAATTTAAATAAAATGTTTTCGTCCTGGGAGGACATTAACTGATTATATTGAAATACTGAAGGTCTTGTGTAATAAACACGATCCAAAAAACTTCTACGTAAGTTAGTGTAGCATGGACAAATGCAGATAAAATGGTAAACATCCTCTACGTCTTGCGATCCACAATATAAGCAAAAACGTTCATTTCTAGGAATGTTTGGTCTGCCATAACGTTCTGTGTGAACCCGCAAAGAATGACCAACGATTCTAAATTTGGTAACAATACATCGAAACTCAATAGGCAGTGCATTTAAGTAACGTTCGTAAGTAAATTCTGATTTGAAATGTTTATATTCGTACAAAATGGGACTCCTTTCCACTGATGCTCTCCATTCTTGTATAAAACAGTCAATTACACGTTGTTTAAAAATTTGTGGAAATGTATTTTGGAATACAGATTCTGGGTTTAAGGATACGTCAGAGAAACCAAAATCATTTAACATTTTTCGAACTTTAGAGACCCAGTTTATTTTTCCCTCTACACACTCCTTGAGGTTTAATACGTATAACTTATGTAATATTATGTTATCTGTATTTAACAGTTTTATCCAGTATTTTATTATTTTAACATAGCGACTTATATAAAGTGGGTATCTTGACAATTCACCATAGACCCCAGCTGAACATGTGTTAAGACGAACTTTTAAAATACGCTTACAGAACTTTAAGTGAATTCTTTCTAGGCTTTTTGCTTTCATAAAACCCCAAGATTCAGCAGAATAATTTAAAATAGAACCAACAAAGGCATCAAACAACTGACACATTATATTACGTTTCAATGGGTATTTTCTGCAGCTGGACAATAGTGTATTTAGAGCTTTAAGCCCTTTACCTCCAATATGTTCTTCATGCAAAACAAAACTTCCGTTATATTTTATAAGTGTACCAAGGTAATTAAAACTGTCTACAACTTCCATGTGCAAAGCATTATATGTCCATAAATCATCTGGTTGTAATGTTCCCCTTTTTCTAAAAGCCATTATTTTTGTTTTTGCTTCATTAAATTCTAGTCCCCACTTAGAACACATAAACAACACAGTACATGACACGAACACATGAACAACACAGTACACGACACGAGCACACACGCACGCACACACACACACACACACACACACGCGCGCGCGCGCGCGCACGCACACACGCACGCACGCACACACACACACACACACGAATAGCAGTAATTAGGGCATTCTCACAAACGCAGTTACAGCGATGTCTGAAAGCTGGTAGTCGACAGTTTGTCTATATCAAACGGATGTAACAAAATATTGCCACTGTATTGGGGAATTTAGGCACAATTTCTGCATAAACTTATACTTAAGTCTAAGTAAAGACGATAATAAACACCACCTACAATGCTAGACAGTATACATAATTTCCAAATCTATCAATATTATGATAGTAACCTCTGCTATAAACAGATATCGACGTCAGAGCAAACAACCCGGATGAAGATATAATGTGATCTCAAACAATAACAAAAAATAGTCGTACCCTGATTTTCTTAGTTTACAAATATCTACAGCTAAACGTGGCTCAAGTAGAAAATACAGTCTGTTTGCAATGGAGAGTGGGGATGTATCATTCGCTGTTCACACAGATCTAGGGCATCAATGAACCGCATTTTGCGAACTTTTTCTGGTAATTAGGAAAAAAAATCATTGGTCCAAACTTACATATACTTTCTGGTCTTCGGTCTTGTTACCTCAGGACATTAATAAAAGTGTCTGCTATTTCCTGATTTACCTCGATACCTGTCGTGACTAGCTTGAACATTCATTATAGAATGGACTTCCAGCTGTAGACAATCCCTACATCTTCAATGGAGACTTTGTTGACCGAGGCGCCCAATCCACAGAAGTGGCCTTGCTGCTGTTTGCTTGCGCTCTAATGAATCCTAACGAGGTCTTCATCAACCGCGGGAACCACGAAGATCACGTGATGAACGTCAGGTGACTTTAAATAAAAACATACCATAGTATGTTTATTGCATTGAGAAAAAAAAGCCGTTAAAAATCTACATCTGTTTGCCATAGAAAAATAAAATAAAAAGCCCCAAATAGCCCGAACGTGAAAAATAATGCACATATCGATGCCAGGGGTCAGCAAGATCGAATAAGCTTAAACGTGTACGTTTCAAAAGATTGGAACTGCTTCTATGGATTCGATTCGATTGCCTTTAATTGCCTTCTTTAAGGTTTGACTGCATGACCAAATTAACCAAAACTAAAAATGCCGAAATATTCCATAAATTAGATATTTACATAAAAACATGTATATATTAAGTGTAATTGTATGGTTTAATTTATGTTGCAGATACGGGTTTACAAAAGAACTACACACGAAATATAAGGTACTATTTTGACATTAGGCGATTGTAAAATCAAGATTCATTGTCAACTGATTTAATATATGTGTGCCTTACATTTAGAAATGCGTGAAAATATCCAGACATTACTGCAAATAAATGATAATATATATAATGGTTAAAAAGTTCTTCTATACATTGTATTTATTCAAACGTTATCGTTTCAATTAATTTAAGTTTAATATTTTACCAGGACCATGCCAAGAAATTGATACGTCTTTTTCAAGACGTATTCAGTTGGTTGCCTTTGGCAACCGTGATAGATGAGCAGATCTTCGTGTGTCATGGTGGAATATCGGATACGACCGATCTCGTCTGCCTCTCCCGCCTTAACCGACACGCGGTACGTAGGGTTGCAACGTATTTATAAATGCCACCGCCGCGCGTTCTATGTGTAAGCTGCGTTTGAACGTTTATCATTCACAGTACTGAACTTTTTTTAACTAGAGGTAATGCCTTTATACTTTTACAACACTGCAAAGCTGGAGTGCTTGCAGAATGTTTGCCTGCAATGTTTCGAATCGATAAGTAGAAAGTCGACTGTCATATATACCGATTTGATTCATAAACGTTCATCTTCCACACGATACTAGCCTAGAGCTTCTCCTAAAATGTTCAGCATATCATGTTAACGCAATTTAGTTCCTTTTCATGGTCTCTGATCAGTTTCAAAGTGTGTTTATCTCAGCATTATCACGATTCAAACAAAATATGACAATGAATTCTTTTAGTATTGTCATTTTTATCAGCATCGTATGTAAAAGCAACATTTACGAGTTTTTGTTCTCATAGAAACTTGTCCGATGCGTCCATGTTTGCGTGTGTTTTTCAATTAACGTGTAGCAATTTATTCTAATCACCAACAATCTGTGTCCCTCCAGCGCAACACCGCATTGTCAAAGGAAAGAAGCCTTGATTATCGTTATTTCCAAGAGTATCACTCACATGTTGACTGTTTCAATGCAACGTTTGGCCTTGAACTATTAGGCAATGGAGTGTATATGTAGCTGTCTTACTTTCTTTTATGGTTACCTGTCGTTTTTCCTAAGTGCCTTGATTCAGTACCTTAGTGTATGTTTACCTGTTGTGTTTCAGTACCTTTCTGTATGTTTACCTGTTGTGTTTCAGTACCTTATTGTGTGTTTTCCTGTCATGCTTAAGCACCTAAGTGTATGTGTACATGTCTTGTTATAATACCTTAGTGTATGTTTACATGTCTTGTTTCAGTTCTTTAGTGTATGTTTACCTGTCGCGTTTCTGTACCTTAAGGTAAGTAAACCTGTCGTGTTTCAGTAGCTCGGTGTATGTTTACATGTCTTGTTTCAGTACCTAAGGGTATGTTTACCTGCATTGTTTCAGCACCTAAGTGTATGTTTACCTGTCCTGTTTCAGTACCTGTCTGCCCTACAACCACCAGGTGGATGTGAGGATGTTCTTACCTTAGCCGAGTCTCAACTTATAGAATGGAAACAGGTTCGTAGTACTTTATGGTCTATTAGCACCAATGTACTTGTCGCACTGTATAATACAACAAGCATAAATACCAAGACTCAGTGGTGCAGGCACTGAACTCTGACGATTCTTACATTTGATTTCCTTTCATAGTTTTTCGTTTTCATTTTTACATATTTTATAGAAAGATAGAAGTATGCAGTATTCAAATATGGAAAAAGGGGTTAACGTGCTCGTTTTGTGTTGTTGGTCGTTTTTTGTGTGTGTTGTTGGTCGTTTCTTGTTATAACCATTACCCTGACCATAGTTCCGCAGACAATTTCTGTGTGTTTTCAAGCGCATTTCCATGTTTACGAAGTATTTAAATACACAACAAAAGTTAAAATTGGAAATTTGTTTAGCAGGCCCCTGCGAATTATTTTTCCTGCACGCATGTGAGTTACTTTCTAAAAAACTCTTTTACGTGTTGTATGCAATCGATTTAAGAACAAATATGATTCGATATCATATACACTGTATAGTAAGCAATATGATAATTTAACCACAATGTGTTGTGTTTCTTAAGTTTGACAAATTTCTTGAAAACTGTATAATATTTTCTTCATTTTGTCATATTTTGTAGCTCTATGTTTGCTGTGAAAAGGTAGGAAGAAAAAAAAAGGTTGACCATTCGTGCTCATAATATAACCCTAAACTCCCAGTTTGACTACTTAACTTCCTTCCTACTAAAGAGCTCCTTTACGCAAACTTAATACGCGAACTACTGCTTTAAATACCTGAAATCAAGTGGATAATCTACGGCATTTGATTGGACAGGCATCGAATTTAAATATAGAGGTTCAGAAAGACCAATCAATCATTATTTATTTATTTATGCTTATTTTTTTTTTTTTATATATTTTAGTTTTAATTTAACAATAGGTAAATAAGAAAAGGTCCTATCAAAATTTTCACAGATATTTAAATTTTATCTACCTGCAGACCAAGGCAGACAATGTAAATGTAAATGTGACAAAAAACACAGAGACGAGACATAACACACAAAAAGAAAAACCATCAGTTACCGCCTTGGAACGGTCAGTCGGCAAAAGGGCCAACTGGGGTGCTTAAACCTGGTTTGTGGAGCGCTCCAACCTCGCACTTCCTGAAGGTTTTTCTATCAAACAAACAGTGTAAATAAAAATATCCCGTCAAAGTGAAACAACTAACAGTAGGCACCTGCATCGGGAATTAAAACAGATATAAAGAACTTATGTACATACATGATAACTAGTAATAAAACAACATATGTACAGTATGTACAGTAGATAAAAGCCTCGGCAACCAAAAAATTCCAAATGAGAGAGTAGTTTCAAATAAAATGAAGCAGTACAAGCGCTGATATTTTATAAGAACAATATAATGACGTCATAAATGCCATGACTTCATATGCCAAAAGTGTCAAAAGTGAAATGTAAAAAATACGAAGAAATAATAGAATTTTAGAAAATCAAAAAAATAAAACGTAGTATTGTTTAGAGTTAATCGTTTAAAAAAACATATTATAAACGCCGAGGATTTATCCGCAGCTGACATATTATATATGATAAAGATTAAAAAAAATCCCGATGTTATACCTACTGTGCAATCTCACGTAAAGGGTATGGAGACTGCTCAAGTTGTCCCACCTATATAGGGCACGACTGGAGAGATGAAGAGACATGAAATCCAACAGTGACTGTCCAATTATGGCTTTAAGTCACTGTTTTCATATAGTCTCAACGACCTGTCCGGTCAATTAAAATCGGATTTTTTTTTAATTTTCTATGATTTTAAACAAACCTACACATACTATGAATTTTAGACTGCTGTCTGGGATCATTAAAGTAACAGAATAGACACCTCCTCCACACCACAGTACATCTCTGATAAACATCTGTGATAATATTTTAACTATCTTAATACTAGAGCTCGCCATATACCATAAGGTAAAAGGCGAACGTAAACAAACCGAGGGTTAACAAACCCAAATCGATCGACCAACCAATCACGTGGTCATAGTCTCCTGGTGGTGCTATCTAGCAAAAACACACAAATTTATCGTATATTGCAGGTATTAGACTTACTTTGGAGCGATCCTAGGGCAACGTTTGGCTGCCACACGAATACATTTCGCGGAGGAGGGGCATACTTCGGTCCTGACGTCACTGAAAAATTCTTGGCAAAGAACAAATTTAAAATGCTGATACGATCTCACGAGTGCAAGGTGGACGGATATGAATACACGCACGATGATATGGTACAAGTTTGTGTCATGATCATTATCATAAAGTCTCCATTACCATCATTATCATCATTACCATAGTTGACAGCAGCAGCAATGGCAGTATTCAGTGTGAGAGCACAGAAGTATTATACTGTTTAAATACCAAATGCATTGTCTTAGCTGTTCAACGTGCAGACAAATTATTGCAGCAAAACTAACATTCAGTTCGGCTAAAATTGAAAATTTGTTTAGCATTCCCCGATGGATTATTTATTCTGCAAGCATTTGAGTTTTTGTTTTCATAAAGTCTCTTAAAATGAAAAACAGATAATATTTACTGATTGTATTGCACATTCTTGTTCAAGCCTTATTACAACTGCATAATAAATTTAAATTAGATGTATTACCACAATTGGTGCATTCGGTTTTTTGTAGCACTTTGTCGAAAAACACCACCACCACTAACAACAACAACAAATAAACGTCTCCATTACTACATCTGTTAAAAAGGAGATTAGCCGGCTTAATAAGTATTCTAGCCTTAACTTGAAATAATAACAGTTAGGAATAAATATAGTTAGCCTTTTCCGGTATTGTTTTGTAAAGCAAGACAATTGCCTGGAATTGTCTTCCAGCATGGGAGTTATAACAAGAACATTTTTTGTTTTCGTAGATTTTTACTTGAACCCCCCCCCCCCTCCACCCCCACCCCACGCCTCATCTAGATATGATTTGATTACAACAGTCTAATTCTATACGCATCCTATCGATTAGGAAAGTCTTGTGATACATGTATATCTTTAGGCACATTGACTAGAAGCATGATATCAACGACCGACTGATTAATTAAACGAAACACTATAATCTTATTGATCACTACATGCCTCGAGTTAATGCAAGCGATAGTAATTTCTGGAAACGTGGATCTTCACGAATCATTAATTTCGTAGAATTTATAGAATGTGCCGCGGGAAAATGTGCAAAATGCTTAAAAACTGAATAAGTCTTTAATTGCAAATTGTTTACAATCTGTGTTATATTCTTGATAAAGGCTTCTCGGAATTAGGATGTAAATCTATGAGAATTGAAACTAACAATATGTAAAATAATGATTCCAATGCACGCGCTTGTGATCTTTCAATAAGTTATTGAATAGAATAGGGGCGATATTTTGCTATGAAATCATTATAAAAGTTGGTAATACTGAAGAATCTAAATGTGTAACAGTTACGTATTTATTGATAGGAAACACATTCCTGAATAATAATCTAAATACTAGGGCGTCTGTAACCGGGCGACTGTAGTTGCTGACGAATACGCCATCAATTCCACGACAGAACCTCCCTGAGAGTGTTCTTACCCTAGTAGCGGCTGCAAAGCGGTCTTTTAGCATCGATGTGTCATCTATGGTTCAGACACATAGGGCTTACGTTCACCAATAATAGCTTATAGCTGAAATATTGGCAGGTTTGTTGAGTAAACCACCATTTAATAAACCCCTATCACTATTTTTTAAAGGACAAATAATCGTTGACTGACTGTTATGTTCATCGGAAATAGCAGAGTAATAGATACGGTGTCGTCTGGTCTCCGGTTCATTTTCTAGTTAAATACCTAATTAGCGCGTAGTAATATGATATCCATGTCATAAAGTGTACATTAGGGCGATTCCTCCCAACTCCCACTTGTTTGGTAATTCGCAAGCTCACTGGCTGTTCTCTAGCCTAACGATTGCTGTTTTTAAAAGATACTTTTTTGCAGATTCGCAAATACAGATTTATTTTATTATTTATCTGTTTATTTAGGTGCTGACGGTGTTTTCTTGCTCCAACTATTACGAGGTGGGCAGTAACCGCGGGGCATATGTCAAGGTCACTGGTCCAGACCTCACGTGCCACTTCATGCAGTATATGTCCACCCAAGGGGCAACCGTCCGGAAAATAACTTTCTCTCAACGGTAAGGTAGAATGAAAAACTAAGGGCAACCTTCTTGGTAAGAAATAGAGAAGGGATAATAGTATTTTACCAACAAATGTACCTGTAATATTAATGTCATTTGTTGATGCAGAAGAATATTAATTATATAAGAGATCCAAGGATCATTTGATGTGGAAATAATGTTATTAATTAAGTACTAATAAAGTTGTATTGTCGTAAAATGTGTAATTTGTGACGACGGTAACTTAATTGATAATGAATTGTCACGACCACATGGAGCAATCGTAACTCCTCGGGTAATTCCGTCCTCGGGACACTCCAATCGGAACTCCTCGGGTAATTCCGTCCTCGGGACAATCATCCCTCGGATGTATCTGGTGCAATTATACTTAATGAAATCACGATCGTTTTGTTCGCCGGAAGTCGGAAGAAGAATATGCCGTAGTTCGCACAAAACATGAACAATTGCGTCGTTTGACAGCTGCGTGTCCGCTGCGCTGGGTAAATTAACCTTGGATGATTTAAATTTGAAGCCGCCACATATTGAAGTTTTACAAGCTTCTTACTATAGTGAGCTGTCATCCGAGCTGCCATCTTTGTTTTGACGTCTGTCACGAAAGAAGTCTCATTTAGAGAAATGGCCGAGGTAATCCAAATACCTACATACATCCGAGAGATGATTCGTGAATTATCCGAGGTGTTCCGATTGGGGACAATCATCCCTCGGATGTATCTGGTGCAAGGATACGTGCTCAAATCACGATCGTTTTGTTCGCCGGAAGTCGGAAGAAGAATATGCCTAAGTAGTTCGCACAAAACATAAACAATGCCATCGTTTGACAGCTGTGCTGGGTAAATAAAAATCGGACGATTTAAATTTGAAGCCGCCACAAATTGAAGTTTTACTGGCATCGTACTTTAGTGAGCTGTCACCCGAACAGCCATCTTTGTTTTGACGTCTGTCTCAAAAGAAGTCCCATTTAGATAAATGGCCGAGGTGATCCGACTGCCTACATACATCCGAGAGATGATTCGTAAATTATCCGAGGTGTTCCGATTGCATATGGAGTTTGCTGTCAACGATCGAGAGAATCCGACAACTTCCGTAAGATAAAGGGGTTTTGGAGTGAGGCTGCCTGTAAGGGTAAAACCATATACGTTTGTATATATAGACCACACGACGCACTAGAAGATAGCTCAGCACTACAAGATAGCTCAGCAGCTTGGGTCTAGATCAAGGATGAATCCAGGTGTGAGGGGATGCATCCCCCACACCAACCAGGTAAAAGTAAGTTTTGTCTGTTGACTGCTTAGGTCGAAGAAAGCGTCCCTTACTGTGATACAGTGAGGCATGACGTTTGTAAGTTATCGATATTTCCCCGATTTTTTTTTATGATTTTTTTTGACGAAGTGCAGGGGTTGGTCGTGGTGATGATTCAGGACCTGTTGCTTCATTGTATGTTTAGACTATTTCTGTTTGGTGCAAGTATGAGTGTAACCTCCTTACTCTATTTTCAGAGTAAACCACATAGAACAAACTGCACTGATGGACCTGAAAACGAAAATCGTTGGTTCAAAGACCGAGCTACTACGGGAGTTTAAGAAATACGACCGTGAAAGCACAGGTAACCTATTAAAACGTCATATTCACTGCTCGTATACAAAACAAAAATAGTTGCGTCCAAGACCTAGTTATTACTGAAGTTTAATAAATAGAACCGTGGAAATATGGGTAATCTATTACAAATGCATGAGCAAGTATACCATTTCTTGTCTGTAGGTTACTTCACATACAAAAAAGTAGAACTCGAGACGGTGTTCGCATTAAAGTCTACAGGTGAATATTACAGAATATTTGCATGATAAAGGATAGTTGTACCATCATTTTATATATAATTATATAGAGGTGTGAAGCAAAGGACTTATAGATTGTCTGGTGTATTATTATTTAAGCCCTACATTCATCTTGACTGGTGTCTTGTGATTTATCCTGTAAAAGGGATTTAAAATTTGACTGTTTTTTTTTAGGATTTAGCGTGTAAGTATGAGTTTAAATAAAGTTGTGTGGGTTTTTTTTAAGTTTCTCAAGTAGGCTTGACCTTCAGTTGTGTTTTGTGGTTTGTCCTGAAAGTCCTATCTTCAGTTTAGCTGATGTTTTGTGATTAATCCTGTAAGCCCGATCTTCAGTTCGGTCGGTATTTTGTTACTTGTCCTGTAAGCCTAGCTTTAGTTGGACTGTTGTATTGTGATTTACATTGTAGATCTGGTCTTTAGATCTTCAGATCAGCCTGGTTTTGTGTGAATTGTTTTTGTATCGAAGACATCCAGTTTTTGTCTGTTGTACTGTAACTTTTACTTTATAGGGAAAGTCTGCAGATTTGATAGTCTGCAGATTTGATTGGTGTTTTGTGATTTATTCTTAAAGAGAGATCGAATTTATTCGTTATTTATTCTGCAAAGGGAGATCTTTAATTCGACAAGATCTCCGATATTGATATGAGATATGATATTATTATCTCTTAAACATACATAGGTTGTTAATCCTGCAAGAAAGATTCCAGTTTTATAAGTTATCTGTCGGGCGACCACCATTTTTGACTGGCGCTTTGTGACTTATTCTGTAAGAGATTTGTGTACGCTATTTATCAAGTTGGACTTTAGGCTGAGGCTGGTGTTTCTTTCGGCGTAATCTCCAGTACCAACTAGTACAGCAAGTAGAAGAAATCTAATGTGTGCCTTATTTATCCTGTAGTAGGGGTGGGGTGGGAATCGCCAGTCTGACTGTTTTATTTGATTTATCGTGTCAGAGATCTAGCCCGTGGTAATCTGCAGTGTTGGCAAGTGATTTGTGATGTTTCTTTCTTTAAGAGGCTTGTTTTTGTTTGTGATTAACCTCTGCGGTTGGCGTATCCCTGTTATCGCGTATGAGGTCTGTTATTTATCCTTTGTGGGGAGATTGTTAGATTGTCTGCAATACTCTGTTGTCTGTGATTGATCATGTAAAAGATGTTTAATTTGACCGTTATTCATAGTACTAGCGAGTTACAGCTATGGCAAGTGTTCCGTGATTTATCTTGTACAAAATTTATTATTTTATCATTTATCATCTTGTAGATGCGCACTCCAGGCTTGACTGGAGGTTTGTAATTTATGATGTAGAAGAGCGATCGATTGTTTTATGATTTATCTGTAGGGGAGATCTCTAGTTTCGACTGGTGTTTTGCCATGGAGACGGTGCTAGAGATGGAGCTGCCCTGGCGGACACTGAAGTCCAAGCTAGTCAAGTCTAACGAGGATGGGAGTGTCCGCTACACGTCCAGCTTTGATGACGTCCAGATCCGCAACCGATACAGCGGGGTACGTGTACAGAGTTTACACCAAATAGTCATGTGCTTCAGTTTAGTTCGCAGATCTTCCGATGTATATTATTTGCCAAATTGATCATATTGTTGGTTATACTGCTAGAAAAAGCAAGAGACTCTTGCATTTACTAGCAAGGTTGCACTTGTGTTTATTATATCAGAGAGGTACAACACGTCTGTTATCGTCGTGATGGTAAAGCTTTAGTGGCCGTTCGTTTCTTATTAATTACTTAACTGCATACTTTTGCGTTGTGAAAATGACAGACATCAGAAGTTATAACAACTATATAGTTGCACAAAGAGGTGTGTAAAGAAAACATGGCTAATTACAAACAATGGACGATAGTAATTTTTTTTTATATTTTCTATTGTCAATCCAGAATGGACCCTCAATTACCGAAACGCTCTATAAACATCGAGACAACCTGGAAACCATCTTCCGTCTGATTGACACGGATCATTCAGGTATGATAAAATGTGGGGAAAGACGCATCTCCTAAGCATGTGACATTACATTAAAGGTATTTTAACGGTTAAGTACAAATTATTATTAAAATAGTCTTTTCTAATTACAAAGGAAGACATGGTGAAAATGGCAATGATACAGTGATATGTAAAAACTTTACTAAAATGATCAATAAAATTTGCAATTCGTCAAGAAAAACATCACCAGGTACTTGTAATCGCACTTTCATCTTTCAGACCGATGTTACGAAACCTCATTTTGGGCCTGTTAAAAGATTTGTACATTGAGCAAATTATCATTTTCTTGAGCTTTACGTTGGTACATCTGTAATCTCACGTCAAGGTTCTTGCTATTTGCATCAACTTTATTAGTTGTATAGTCTCTCATTCCCTCCGTATTTTTCAGGTTGGATCTCTATGGACGAGTTCGAGAACGGCCTAACGCTTCTGATCCGACAACTTGACCTTCATCTTAACACTCAGGACATCCGGGACATTGCGCGCAGCCTCGATATAAACAAAGATGGTCGTATTGATTTCAACGAGTTCCTTGAGGCCTTTAGAATAGTGGACAATCTAGGAAGGGAAAAAACGACGCTGAAAATGCTGAAAAGCATGGAAGGCAGGAGTGATTCTATCGGAAATACGCTCAGGGTTCCCGCCCTTGATAGTGCCTTTGGAAGCATAGAAAGACCACCAAAGTTACAGCGACAGGTTCGAGTGAATGACGTCACAGAGGAAATAGTGCCTGTACATTGTACAGTGTTAGACACACCCGATTGACGAATGTGCAAATTGTCCGATAATGTGAAAATTGGTGTTAGCATATGTTACCTTCATATCTACATTGTTGTACCTTTGTGTAAACAAGCATGCCTGACAATCGGTATGGTGTGTTGTTTAATAATAACAAAAGATTAAGCTTGAAATATATAAAAATATAATTTCACGAAAAAGACAAAGAAGCATTATTCTTTATAAATGTCACATGTTTTATTCATGTTATTTTAATCTTATTATATGTCATTGTAATAAATAAAAGTAGTTCTTCTTTGAGCCTGTTTTAATGATGAAAAATTGTGAAAGGTAGATTTTTCATTTGCTTTAATTTATACTTGTTGTGTATTTATGTCTGTTTTTTGTATTACCTGAATTATATAAAAAAGAAACATCGATTCAGACCCTCTCGGAGCTGGTTTTTGTGTACAAACTAACCGCTCCAGATTATCCCAGACGTTATACACCGGCATGCATCGCGTCAAACCGGGATCGGTGAGAACGGGGCCTGATCGATAATAAAGTGCCAAACAGAATAAAGTGCAAACAGAAAAAAGTGCAAAACAGTATACGTTTTGTAACCCGACTGTACTTTTCATCAAGGCAAAGATAACTAATAAGACATCGTCAGAGCCCACGGCTTCTGAATACGTTTCACTCCATTCATACACCGTTGGCTTTTTTTACGATATCGCCGTGCTGAGAGATAAATTTGAATAGATATCAACCAATCAAAACAACGCTTGCATTTCGCTACTCGTGCGTGTGGAGGTAGATATGTATCTGGAAACTTGAAGTCTCTTTGCATTGATGACGTCATTTTGAAAGGAAATGCCGAAACAATGAAAGAACGAGCTTTCTCATTGGACTGATATATGCATCGGATTATGAAGCGACCAATGAAATATCATTACCAGAAACGGCGAAAAGCGAACTTAATGTGCCACAGGCGACGAATGGAGAGTAACAGAATGGATCGGTCGTGGGTGTCCGAAGATGCTAATAGGGTAGTAATATTGACATGTTATAAACAGCAATCAGTCCAGTTCAGTTGAATTCTAAATGGTGCGAAAACTATTTTTTGTTTGTTTATGTTGTTTGTTACATTTCGCCGACACAATTATGGTCATATTGGCAATGTCCATCTATTACTTGTGAAGTTTAGGTGGGGCGAAAACTGTACATAAAGCAGTGAAAAAGATTAACGGCGAGACTGTTAATGCTTTATGTGTAAAAGTATATTACAAAACAACTTAACCAAATTCAAATGTTCATCATATTCAAAACGGCCATTACGAACTTATTGAATATTAGCATATGTCAACAGTAAATAATTCTGAAATTACTATTTTACACAGTGTGCCTTTAAATACTATTTTTAGATTCCGCACTGTTTAGCAAAGTCGGTTGGGAACGTCATGTGAAAATGTAGAATTGTCGGACAAACTTTACTCAGACTGTTTCTAGTGTCAGCCTTTTTGTCGAGTTTTGGAAATGCCTATGGTGTGAAGTTGCGCCTTTAAGAAGCGATCGTATTAATTGCTCAGTATTCAGGGTTTATTAAGATTTAACTTTCATACTTTTGCTGATGCATTAATGAATATTACTTCTGGAGACATATTGCGAAGAAAGAAATAGGTCATATAAATCCAATGCTTTTGTTGCGTGCCGTGAAGATTTCTTGTGCTGAGGTCGATGTTGGTGACTTCGTACAATTCCAAAGTCGTACCACAATTATTTGTTTGGAAACTTCGTACGGCATTTTGTTGTGTTTTTCACAGAAATGGTTGTGTTGCCCTACGAATTAAAAAAAGTGTCATTCACACTTACGAATTTACTCAGATAACAAGATAAGCTTTTTGAAATATTTTTATTCCACAGTAGTAACTGAAGTGGTGCTAAATGCTACTGTGCTAAATATGCGTAGCTTTTATTTCTGGCGACTTTGATGGTCTGCGTCTCTTCTTTCTTGTTTATCTGTAAAGAGAAAGCCCCTTGACCTTTTGACGCGCCATTGAGCCCTGGTAAAAATATGTCGTTTGTAAACAATCGAAAAAACACGGTTTTAACCACTGAATGATGTAAACCTGTGGTTTATAATCAGGAGTAATGTTAGCAACGAATACATGCGTCTACCACTATATTCGCGTGTTTTATAATCTATGGATCTCAAATTCGATACTCGGCCTTAAAATATCACCACTATAAATAATTTATTATATTAAAACAACTGGAATAAAAAAAATCGAACTATTCTTAAAGAGAAAATAGAAACAGTCTGATAATTCACAGTGAGTGTTTAAATAATAGCGCTTTCGTTATATCTCATAATAAGAGGTTACTCTTGAATCTACAGTAATAAACCATAAAACATACACAGGAATTGTTTTACAAAACTGTTTTATAATAAAGAGATTGTTTACATATATATTTAAAGTCTAGACACGCCTCATTCGAAAAATACAAAATTCTTATATTATCATCTGATATTGATAATACCAATAACAATACGATATTTTATAACATACATTCCAAAAGATAATTGGAACAGATGCCATATCTGAAACACGATAAATTTGTCTTTGAAGACCGATGACAAGTTTCTTATGTTTGTGACTATTAAAACCAATATTACAGCTTGGTTTTGAAAGTTCAGTTAGGTCAAGGTCAGTTCAAGGTCAGTGTTCTTTATATTAGTTCTTTAACTTAACATGCACCAAGCCATTGCTATGAACCCGATTGTTTTACTTTGAGTGTTCCTTGGTTTATCTCTAACGGTTAAACTTACAGCTGGTATCTGACAGTTTGGACCATTTGTTATCTCTCATGCAACTAAATACATTTTAATATATCCCGCGAAATGCTGATTATTGGTGCCCTAAAACCATGCGAAAAGTAAAGTTTACACTGCACAGTTAGCTATTTTAAAACTAAGGAAACCACGTGACCACTTACTTTTGAGATCCGGTTACATGATAATCCGGGTAATCAGCTCTAACGTCGGGATCTATTTTTATTGAAATACTCATCATGCTTATTTATAGATTTGGAAACAATTTAAAATTAAATTCGTTTCACGGTTTGAACTGCATAAAAATTGAGGTAATTATATAAACTGGCTTTTTACAAGTATATGTGAATTCAACAATAATGCCAACATTCCCGAAAACACTGCAGATACCCCATTAATGTGATGCACACGAAAGTTTAAATTATTTGCGAAGCCTGGGTTCCTGTTACATAATATTCTACAACGTATTCTTGTTATAAAATATACTCAATAACAAAATAACACAATAAGCTACATTTGCATCACCCTAACAATTTCCATAACCATGCTCATTGAAACACAAGTTGTCCGGGTCAATATATTTTTATATCAGTGTGATCAATATCAACACCAGATTGTCCGGGTCAATTTTTTTTAAATCATTGTGATCAATATCAACACAAATTGTCCGGGTCAATATATTTTTAAATCACTGTGATCAATATGAACACCAGATTGGCCGGGTCAATATATTTTTATATCAGTGTGATCAATATCAACACCAGATGTCCGGGTCAATATATTTTTATATCAGTGTGATCAATATCAACACAAGTTGTCCGGGTCAATTTTTTTTAAATCATTGTGATCAATATCAACATCAGATTGTCCGGGTCAATTTTTTTTAAATCATTGTGATCAATATCAACATCAGATTGTCCGGGTCAATATATTTTTAAATCAGTGTGATCAATATCAACACAAGTTGTCCGGATCAATTTTTTTTTAAATCATTTGATCAATATCAGCACAAATTGTCCGGGTCAATTTTTTTTAGATCATTGTGATCAATATCAACACAAGTTGTCCGGGTCAATATATTTTTGTATCAGTGTGATCAATATCAACACAAGTTGTCCGGGTCAATATATTTTTAAATCAGTGTGATCAATATCAACATCAGATTGTCCGGGTCAATTTTTTTTAAAACATTGTGATCAATATCAACATCAGATTGTCCGGGTCAATTTTTTTTTAAATCATTGTGATCAATATCAACATCAGATTGTCCGGGTCAATATATTTTTAAATCATTGTGATCAATATCAACACAAATTGTCCGGGTCAATATATTTTTAAATCAGTGTGATCAATATCAACACAGATTGTCCGGGTCAATATATTTTTAAATCAGTGTGATCAACATCAACACAAATTGTCCGGGTCAATATATTTTTAAATCAGTGTGATAAATATCAACACCAGATTGTCCGGGTCAATATATTTTTTAAATCAGTGTGATCAATATCAACACAGATTGTCCGGGTCATTTTTTTTTAAAATCACTGTCATCAACATCAACACAAATTGTCCGGGTCAATATATTTTTAAATCAGTGTGATCAATATCAACACCAGATGTCCGGGTCAATATATTTTTAAATCATTGAGATAAATATGAACACAAGTTGTCCGGGTCAATATATTTTTAAATCATTGAGATAAATATAAACACAAGATGTCCGGGTCAATATATTTTTAAATCATTGTGATAAACATCAGCACCAGATTGTCCGGGTCAATATATTTTTAAATCATTGTGATCAATATCAACACCAGATTGTCCGGGTCAATATATTTTTAAATCATTTGATCAATATCAACACCAGATTGTCCGGGTCAATATATTTTTAAATCATTGTGATCAATATCAACACAGATTGTCCGGGTCAATATATTTTTAAATCATTTGATCAATATCAACACCAGATTGTCCGGGTCAATATATTTTTAAATCATTGTGATCAATATCAACACAGATTGTCCGGGTCAATATATTTTTAAATCATTGTGATCAATATCAACACAGATTGTCCGGGTCAATAAATTTTTAAATCATGTGATCAATATCAACACCAGATTGTCCGGGTCAATATATTTTTAAATCATTGTGATCAATATCAACACAAGTTGTCCGGGTCAATATATTTTTAAATCATTGTGATCAATATCAACACCAGATTGTCCGGGTCAATATATTTTTAAATCATTTGATCAATATCAACACCAGATTGTCCGGGTCAATATATTTTTAAATCATTGTGATCAATATCAACACAGATTGTCCGGGTCAATATATTTTTAAATCATTTGATCAATATCAACACCAGATTGTCCGGGTCAATATATTTTTAAATCATTGTGATCAATATCAACACAGATTGTCCGGGTCAATATATTTTTAAATCATTGTGATCAATATCAACACAGATTGTCCGGGTCAATAAATTTTTAAATCATGTGATCAATATCAACACCAGATTGTCCGGGTCAATATATTTTTAAATCATTGTGATCAATATCAACACAAGTTGTCCGGGTCAATATATTTTTTAATCATTGTGATCAATATCAACACAGATTGTCCGGGTCAATATATTTTTAAATCATTGTGATCAATATCAACACAGATTGTCCGGGTCAATAATTTTTTAAATCATTTGAACAATATCAAAACAGCTTGTCCGGGTCAATATATTTTTAAATCATTGTGATCAATATCAACACAAATTGTCCGGGTCAATATATTTTTAAATCATTGTGATCAATATCAACACAAATTGTCCGGGTCAATATATTTTTAAATCATTGTGATCAATATCAACACAATTTGTCCGGGTCAATATATTTTTAATGCATGTACAGAGTTTTATCGATTCATTCGATAATCTATAAATTATACATTAGCTAGACCCACTTTCATTTAACATAAACTTTGACTGAAGAACAATAATCTTTGATAGACCCTTCAATTAATATGCTTTATTATTTGAAAACATTTTATATACAACAGTTCAATAGTGAACTACAACAACAAATACATCAAACATCTACAGTACCAATTCAATGTGTCTACATATACTGGATTTGCTTGTGTTACAGTTCTTATATTTATGGTTATATGTATGTATAACTGGATTAGGATGCAAGTTACAAATATGTCCAAAAAGTACAAATGGAATACCAAAAATTTGCCTTTTAGATAAATATTACAGGGGCAACAAACCTTTCAAACTGACCCCCCCCCCCCCCCCCCCCCCCCCTCCCACCCCCTAAATCATTTTGCTACAAACAATATCACCATTTCAAGTTTTAATTTGTCACCTAGTCACAGTGTCCTGACATCAGGCTGACCAGTCATGGGGCTACCATTATACTGGAATCCGGAATTTTCCTGGTGCTGACTAGGCTGCTAGTTTCAGTCCATATTGAGGCAATTGTAATCCTTCATATCTGCAAGTGGGATTAAATGTTTTGATGTACAACAATGCATTATTAAAATAATGAAAATATTGCCTAATAAATTCTTATTGAGCTTTGTCTACAATGTGAGTATTCAAAATATGAGATTCATATGGTGAATATAAAGATCAATGACAACAGTCTATAGAATAAGATACAGCCAATGTATACAGATCTATTGCAAGAAACTGTAAACTTTATATCACAGTTGAGTACTATAAAAATAGGTTTTGATAAATCATATTTTGAGTATTCTGCATTTGAAAATACATTGAGACAAGTTCTTGTACTGAGAATACAGCACCTTCCTGGATTTCAAACTGGATCATTAAAACAGGTTATGTTGTTTATATAAGTATTATATGAACACTAGTTCATTGCAAGAAAATGGATTTCCCCAATATTAATTATCTAATATATATAGAACATGCAAGTATCAATAAAATACTGAACAAAGAACACATTAAAAATAAATGTTCACAGAACAGGAACAACATTTTATATCAAAATATATATCCACTACTTTTATCTAGCTTTTTAACTTGGATTTGTATGTGCATTCTTTAATTAAACACTTGCTGTAAAATGAGACATGATCAGTAGTTGAGGCTTTGTTATGCCCTCTCTAACATCATACAAAACCAAACAGTATGCAAGTATTTATTTGAAATATGATATTTCCGCATACATGTGAACTTTTTCTGAGGCAAAAGTGGGAGATTTTCACTTGCACAGTTGGAGATTTGTTATTTTCATAAAAATAAAGAAGAAAGTGATCTGTTTCCAAATTGAAAGATTTCTGCAACTGTGTAAAACATCTCTTATTTTCAAGAAATTTTGAATCTTAAAAGTGGGAGTCTCCCTCACAAAGTGGAAGAGTTTGTGTGTATGTTTCTGTGTAAAATGATATAGCATATAACATACCTGTTTTACTGTCTTTACTTTTGGTAAAAAGCTACATAACAGAAGCAGATACATACTTTGAATATAACAAATAGTAACAAACATTTGTTGACATATGCAAGGAAATGGCTGAACAATTTTATGTGGTTGTGCAAACCCAGAAAACAGTACAGAGTTAAAATGCAAACAATTGTACATTATGTTCCCTTGGCAATCACACTGATAAAGAGTTGAAAACATAATTTCTTTTTATAAATTGTATAAAACATGTACACTTTTTTTTACAATTAGATGATGGTGGAGGCTACTTCTTTGTTGACTGAGTGACGAACTCACATAAGCACAGGTACAGACAGATGATGATATCCTAGCCACCTGAGGGTTTAATTATTTTTTATAAAATTCAATCATAATGCACACATGTTATGGCACATCATAGATTGTGGAAATCTTTTTATTACTAGCCCTTTATTTCAGCAGTTTTTAATCCATACAGTGACTGCATTGGGTCCATCGTTTGACCCATGTCTGGGGTCTTCCTCTAACTATAAGTAGCTGGATGTCGTTGAAACAACCTCACATAGATTGATCTTAGATTGAGTTTCTATGCATAATCAAATGATTTCAATTTAATTCTGAGTTGTTTCTTTCTCATTTAGAGAATTGACAATGTTAATGAAATGCAATTAACTATTAATAAAAAATATTGTTTGGCACAATTTTCTTCTTTTTTATTTATTTTGTTATATAGCACCAACATAACTATATATTAGCAAGGAAAAACTGATTATTGGTTTGGAAAGACCCAAACATTATACCTGGGTAGAACCACTAGTGCATTACAGGTTGACTGGTAGAAGTTCCCACAAACATTTATCTCAAACCCACACAGTGAGGAGTGACTCTTACCACTCCCTAACAGGCACCCTCAAGTTCCTTATGACCAACATTTTGCAAAAATATTAAACTGGGAAAATTTATTAAAAAGTGCACAAATACTAAAATTCTTCAAAAAAACTGAAGAAAATCAAGTTTTTCATATTAATGAAAAGCAACATTTTGCAAACAAAATTACAGAATAGGATATAATAAAAATACATATAAAATTAAGGATAAATGCACAGAGTATATATATACTTTGGCATAAAAACAAATATATAAAGCTAGTGGCAATCAGAAAAATAAATCAAACTAAAAAGACAAGCAAGATAAAGTATAATTCTCTAGTACACTTTTTCCCCTTTCTCCAGAACATCACATAAAACAAGGTAAAACTAATTTAACACTAATTAAAACAAATAACTGACTAATGGTTCTGTTGCAAGTGAATGAAACAAGTGCTATATTTTTAATGAAAACAGCAGTATTCAGGACAATAACTTGATGCTATTTGATTAGTGCAGCATTATTTGATGCAATTATAAGAAAGTAACTTGATGCATATAAAATATCAATAATTAAGAAAATATTAAAAACAGCATAAAATTCACACATTTGTCTGCTGAAAAAGTTGACATGGTTTTTTGCTTTATTACATATTATTTAAAGCGGAGTCATTTTAATCTTTTGCAAAGGTTAATTAAACAAATATTTATCAGTTGGTTGAAAATCGAACTGATATCATTTTACCCTAAATGTTAAAGTGAATGATGTTTGTTTGTTAGTAAAGTTGAGCATCCCATCAACTCTCTTCCAGTTCTCTGGAGACAGTTCCAAATTCAATGATACAGTTTTACTGGTAAGTAAACAAAGTGACATCAAAGTGACCACAAATACAAATGAAAGCATATCAGTTTTACCTGATTAAATCATTACCTCATATAGTATAAGAGGGTGCATCTATTTAATCCAACAGGTTAAGAAGGTTGTATCAGCATAAGTTTTATTTTTAAAATACAATTATGGTCATTACAGCGATATCCAGCTATTTAGGTGAAGGTAGACCGCAGATAAATATCTTGGTATTATTACTAGTACCCAGCAGATCAGCTGGAAACCATCCCACATAATATCCTTGGCCCCAAACAGGACATGAACCAGTGCAGCGGACAGATTATCAATCAGACGAGTTTTAAATTGTGACTCTTACATCACACATAGGATTCCCATAAGGGTTTGTCTAGTTATCCAAAAATGTTTACTATTTCAAGGACTCTAGTTGGGGTCAATCTTATCATACTAGTTGAGTAAAGATTTGTAGCAAACAATATCACAAATAACAACAAATACAATAGATTTCATTTAAGATTATGTAAGTTGTATATTGGTAAATGTTATCCCATAACAGACACAATGTTATATGCTATATATTAATATTATGAGGTAACCTATATTGTAAAATGATAATAAGACCTGTCATTAGACAGTGCGCTCCACTCCTCCCACTGCTGGATCATGTAAGCTGTTACTCACCTTAACCATCACAGAAAATACTAAGTAAAAAGGGGGCATAACTGTGCCAAAAAAAATGGGGTTACCTTCCATACTGAAATATATTCATTAGTGAACAAGTTTTTCAAGTTTGATATGGACATTTTACAGTTTCAAGAAAAAGTCCTTTACAATGGTTTAACTGACAATAATGTGGATGTGTAGGCCAACATATCATCACGAAAATATTTCTACAAAAAAATGAAGCACACAAAAAAATATGCCTATTCGAAAATAAATATAAATATTTCCAGTTCTGACATCTTTTGTGATGAAGGTATGAATAAGAAAGCATCATTAGTTCCAAAGGAGTACAAGACCAAACGCTGTCTGCACTGGTAACCCATAAACTAATGCCATCTGCTTGATAGTCCAAAATACAATCATTTACAAAACCCTTGACTGTAATGTCCAAAATTGTGACTTGTTCATTTTGCAGATCTCAGGTGTGAATTCAATCACAAATACAAAGATAGTTATATAAGGTTGAGTCCATATTATCCAACAGGTGGCATGCAGGTTGCAACCATCGTAAGTTTGAGCCAAGTTTTCACTGCCAGGGGATTCCAAGAGATCTTTAATGGCTGTCCATGGCAGTTAGATATTTCTGCTGCACAATCTTGGGGATAACCTTTTGTCTGAAAAAAATGTAATAAGATAAAAAAGGAAAAAAGAATAACAAATGCATACACTGAAGTAGGAATATATGTATATTCAAGAATTAACAGAAAGACTAAATTATAAATTAAATGCATACTATGGTGTAGAATTTCATAAGTGTACTGAGTTAAATACTGATACAATGAAGCAGTTAACATGTAATTTCTGATTCAATTATAGATACTTAATTTAAGGGGCCAAAAACAATGTGATTTGTGATACATAAACAGAAATCAGAAACAGTGAGGCTTGCAATAACCTTTTAAAATAAAAAAAGTTTGCATGTTGTTGTTTTTTACCTCCTGCTAATAAGAAATGGTGAGAGTTTGTTGTATTGATAACTCTTATTATAGAGTGACGCAAATGCACTGAAATGACGAAAATATTATTATGAACATGATTGTACTTTAAAACTTGTGCAGCATTATTCAATGCTAATGATAATGCTGTTCACTTACCTAATTGGAATGAGGAGGAAGATGAGGATGGGGAAAAACATCTTCAGGTATGGGTATGGCGCGAACCCGAATGCACAAAGCACTGCCAGTTGTATGAGCTGTAGTAGGGTGAAGAAATGCATGATCCGTTGGGGCACACGTCGCAGATAGTGGTTTGGAGGGTATGCCGTCTGTAATAAATCAGATAATCATTTTCATCATTTTATGTCCATTTACGGGGTTTGACGGAACTGAAGGTAATATATGTTATCTAAAGTAGCCAGAACATTTGGCATGATATTTTGTTTCTGAAATACATCGCAATGACCAATTATAATCATTATACCAATGTCCAGCTATTTTGGTGAAGACCCCAAACAAATGCCTGCATAGAACCACCTATGCACCGCAGCTGGAAGACCTTCCCACAATAAGTCCTTTGCCCCGAATGGGACTCAAACCCAGGCAGCCAGAAGAGTTAAGGGCAAGAATGACTGTAAGCAATATAGTAAGCTCAGGTGGTAGAACATTTACATTGTTAGCTAAGGGTCCCAGGTTAAAAACCCAGACTGAATGCATATTTTTCTAGGTTACATGTGTTTATAGGTACATTGCACAGACACACACAATTATGTCTTTTGTCAAAATACTTTGCTATAGTAGGAAGACAACGAGACCAAACATTGATAACATAGAATCACGTACACACTGCAGAGAAGGTCGCAGTCACATTAAACTTTTTTATCATTCTGAATCTCAAACATATTAACAATGGATCTTGTTGTAAGCCAAGCTCCCAGAAAATGTGTTGTAGATGATATGAGTACAATTTCATTGTGAAAGAGGCTGCCTATTTTTGATATTGAAAATTCCTGGTCTTATCATGTTTAGCACAAGAAATGGAGTCAATATCTTACAAGTATCGCCTGTGTGAAAAATGTTAAAAGCCTCAATTCTCCAAGTCCTACAGAAATGTCACAGAAATGTATTATGTAAACATTCAGTGACTGCAGTTCTCCATACCTGTTCAGTAAAGAAAAGCATAATTCTCTCAAACATCTGAATCCCTCCGAGGGCGGTGACCGCAATGTACAGGAACAGACCATACAGTACTGGGGTGGGGATGTACGACAGCACGGGCAGAATCAGTAGAGACAGTCCAATCATAATACTGGAGAGGATCGATGTCAGACGTGTCTCTCGCACACGCACAATTCTGTAGGAAATTATAAAAATTATTTAATTATTATACCTAATTATTTATATCAGAAACAGGCAATGATAACAGTTTTCCAGTATCTTTGAAACAGTTCTGATATGTAAATTAAATAACACAATTTAATACATGTAAGTAAACTTACACAATTAATGTAAGTTAGCTAACACAATTAGTTTACACAATCTACCATATGCCAATTAGTTTACACAATCTACTATATGTAAGTTAACAAACACAATCAACTATAGATCTAGATCCTATAACCAATTTCAAAGGGAGAAATTTACTTTTTTCTTAAAAGTTTACATCCAGAAATTACTGTACAAATACACTTGATTACTACTTATATTAAGATTTATCATTTGTGCAGATTTAAACTTTAACACATATACCCATGGTACTGAATAAGTTCTAGCAATAAAGATTCTTCAGAAGACTTCCATCATAAAATAAAGGGCAACTACCATAGAATGTTATGAGTTTGAATTATAACATATACAAACACCAAATGTTATACATATACAAGATATGGCATGACAAATCCAACAAAATATAGCCACGATAAACTCACATAGAGTAGATGTGACCTTGGTCGACCCTCTCCTCCACATCTGCCAGAGCTCTCACATGTAGCGGTGAGTGGGGCAGGGCCGCATGCACCCAGGGGAAGGCAAATAAGGACAGCACCGCGTTGATGGCACCAACAACAAGTAGGTCCCAATGGTAGGCAGTACCTTTCTTCATCCTGGAATATTGACAGTGGATTTAAGATATGTAACAATAGTGATGGGAATGGCTATTATTTTAGTTGAGGGATAGTAAGGAAAATAAAATGTTACATCATGCATGCATGTTTATTTCTCCTCACAAATATAATTCACAATAAATAAAATACAAGACTTGTTGATTGAGAAAAAAGAGGAAGTTTATTGTCCCACTAAGAACATGAATGTATAGAATAAATAGAAGGATATTATCTGATGTTTCCTTTTAAACACAATAAAAAACAAACACACAAAAACAGCAGCATTATACAACTTGAAGTTGTTGCTGGCTAACACAGATAAAGGACAGTAATCCAGAAATAGAGTGATTTTGGGCTAAATCTTATAAAACTTTTAACTGGTTCTAATAAATTTAAGAAATTAAAGGGAGATCACTCAGACAACTCTGGTAAAAAAAGTTAACATACTGTGAAGTTTCTAAATTAAACAAAAACACACTTTCTTTCCTCTGTTAACCATTTACTAATGAAGAAAATAATGAGTACCAGTAAATACAACAACAGCTGAAAATATAAAAAATAACAACAAAAGTTTTCTAAATATAACAAGAAGTTTCAAGTGAAAATCCTTGATGTGTAGTGTCAGTGGAACATTGTTTAATAAAAACCTGTCTTTACCACAAATGTGGCAACTTATGAAAATGTGGATGGTTTTAAAGGTTTATCATTAAAAAGGTGCAACTTTGTCACATGATCTTGCCATGAAAATGTGACTACGATATGAGTAGAAAAAACACAGAAGCTATTCCAGTGCAGCTCCTGATTCATAATGACTGAATAGTTTACATCAAAACGAAAACAAACAACTATACATACTGATTTGTGAAGATATCAGGAGATGCAGAAACATCCTTAGACAAATAATTCCTACAATGATTGCAATTCATAATTATTTTTTAAAAAAACAATGGGCAAAATATAATACACAATTCTGAGAAGCGTTATTAAAAAATGCTGAGATGTTTTAGTTACATTTACCACATAGCCTTAAAATTTATATGCATTTATGTTACAGAAGAAAGTAAAGAAGGAACACCTACTTGTTCTGTGGTGCGTTGACAAGAGCTGCAGAGATGTTCTGGTCCATAAAGAAGAGGAGGGAGAGGCAAAAACCCAACCCCATGGCCCCAAACACGGCTCCCACAGATAGACTATCCAGGGGAACTATAACGAACAGATTTCCCTTCTGCTCAGAATCAAAGCTACGACCCACTGCAACCAAAACATTAAAAGATATTTCAATGTATATAAATGGTATCTGTTTTCACAGGAATGTGATGTAAACAGTCATAAAAGCCCACAAAATGCATCATCATATTAATTTCAAAGGGAAAGCACAGCAAACACTAACGTAGCCACATTTTGAGACCATGAAAACTTTTGTTGATAAATTTTACTGTACCAAGGGAACATTAGAAAGGTAGATCAGTTATCAGTCAAATACATGTACAAACTAGAGCTTTCACTTAAGGGGATTAATAGATCAATTCATTTCTATTTCCCAGTGATTTACAACATTCCAACATAAATGGAAGTAAATCCCACTAAGGGCAGTACAATCAGGATAAGTAAGCTAATGATTAGTTGGTCAATACATTTGTATAATTCTGCTCTATCTTTACTTACAGTTAACATCTTTGAAAGCCAGCGCCCCAATGAGACTCATACACAGGACGGCAACAGGGAGGGAGTAGTCAGCCAGCAGTTCACGCTTGCCAGAGTTCAGATAAGGTCTGAAAGGTCAAGGATAGAGCTAGGTTGTATATTAGTTCACAGATCTGGCTTAAACAACTTAAACAAGGATTAGATTTTAACACATTGGATATGACATAAGGTTTGTAGGCCCTGAAGGTATGAGGTCAAGTTTGACTCTGACTTGATCTTTTATGTTTTACTTTTAATAATTTATTTTTTACTAATAATTTTTTTTGGAAATTGATAGTTATATTTTTAGTACAAGGTTATAACAATGTATATTAATAAGCATTTATTAAAGGCTTGGAATGTCTTAAAGCATATGCCAACAACTATTATGGCCAAGGCCACATTTTCAAGCAAAATGTTTTGACCTATATAAATACATTTTAGTGACTTTGGACCTATGTTTTAGTGATTTTGGACCTATGTTTAAGTGACTTTGGAACTATGTGAATAGGGTCCAACATTTTGGTGAATTTGGACCCGCATTTTACTAATCTGGACCTACATTTTAATAAATTTTGACCTACGTTTTAGTAAAATTATACAGGGTGACACCGAGCCAGAGGGTGCCTAGGAGGAGGAGAAGATAAAGAAGGCTAACGTCCCTCTCACAGCCTGGTAGGGCTTCAATGCTCTGGTTAGTCTGGGCTGCAGCACTGGTCAAGTTGTAGTCACTGGAACACTCAGGGATGTTGTAGTGGTTCCCAAAGTCTGGCAAAGATTAGAAAAACATTTAACCATCAGTCATGGTACCAAGTGATGGCTACTGGTACAATCTTCATGTCAATTAAAATCTATTGGCACATTTTTTGCGAATGTAGTTGTCAAAGTCATGCCAAGACAAAGACATATGTGTGCTGCTCAAGGAAACGTTGGCTTTATGACGTCAAAAAATGATGATTATTGATGTTACGTATCTATTATGTATTCTATAATACAGTATGATAATACTGACATATATAGTATGCTTATTCAAATACTGACTTTAGTACAGCAAATATCAGCTACATTTCCATTAACCAACTTAAGTACAGTATCTGCTACATTTCCATTAACCAACTTAAGTACAACAATATCTGCTTCATTTCCATTAACCAACTTTAGTACAATATCTGCTACATTTCCATTAACCAACTTGAGTACAATATGTGCTACATTTCCATTAACCAACTTGAGTACAATGTGCTACATTTCCATTAACCAACTTGAGAACAAAATATGTCCTACATTTCCATTAACCAACTTGAGTACAATATGTGCTACATTTCCATTAACTAACTTGAGTACAGTATCTGCTACATTTCCATTAACCAACTTGAGTACAATGTGCTACATTTCCATTAACCAACTTGTGTACAGTATCTGCTACATTTCCATTAACTAACTTGAGTACAATATGTGCTACATTTCCATTAACCAACTTGAGTACAATGTGCTACATTTCCATTAACCAACTTGAGTACAATGTGCTTCATTTCCATTAACCAACTTGAGTACAATGTGCTTCATTTCCATTAACCAAATTGAGTACAATATATGCTTCATTTCCATTAACCAACTTAAGTACAATATCTGCTACATTTCCATTAACCAACATTAGTACAATATCTGCTACATTGCCATTAACCAACATTAGTACAATATCTGCTACATTTCCATTAACCAACATTAGTACAATATCTGCTACATTGCCATTAACCAACATTAGTACAATATCTGCTACATTTCCATTAACCAACATTAGTACAATATCTGCTACATTGCCATTAACCAACTTGAGTACAATATCTGCTATATTTCCATTAACCAACATTAGTACAATATCTGCTACATTGCCATTAACCAAATTTAGTACAGTATCTGCTATATTTCCATTAACCAACTTGAGTACAATATCTGCTACATTGCCAATAACCAACTTGAGTACAATATCTGCTACATTTCCATTAACCAACATTAGTACAATATCTGCTACATTTCCATTAACCAACATTAGTACAATATCTGCTACATTGCCATTAACCAACATAAGTACAATATCTGCTACATTGCCATTAACCAACTTTAGTACAGTATCTGCTATATTTCCATTAACCAACTTGAGTACAATATCTGCTACATTGCCATTAACCAACTTGGGTACAATATCTGCTACATTTCCATTAACCAACTTGAGTACAATATCTGCTACATTTCCATTAACCAACTTTAGTACAGTATATGCTATATTTCCATTAACCAACTTTAGTAGAGCAGTATCTGCTATATTTCCATTAACCAACTTTAGTACAGTATCTGCTTCATTTCCATTAACCAAATTTAGTAGAGCAGTATCTGCTACATTTCCATTAACCAACTTTAGTAGAGCAGTATCTGCTACATTTCCATTAATCAACTTTAGGACAATATCTGCTACATTTCCATTAACCAACTTTAGTAGAGCAGTATCTGCTACATTTCCATTAATCAACTTAAGGACAATATCTGCTACATTTCCATTAACCAACTTTAGTAGAGCAGTATCTGCTATATTTCCATTAACCAACTTTAGTACAGTATCTGCTCCATTTCCATTAACCAAATTTAGTAGAGCAGTATCTGCTACATTTCCATTAACCAACTTTAGTAGAGCAGTATCTGCTACATTTCCAATAATCAACTTTAGGACAATATCTGCTATATTTCCATTAACCAACTTTAGGACAATATCTGCTATATTTCCATTAACCAACTTTAGTAGAGCAGTATCTGCTATATTTCCATTAACCAACTTTAGGACAATATCTGCTATATTTCCATTAACCAACTTTAGTAGAGCAGTATCTGCTATATTTCCATTAACCAACTTTAGTACAGTATCTGCTATATTGCCATTAACCAACTTTAGTAGAGCAGTATCTGCTATATTTCCATTAACCAACTTTAGTACAGTATCTGCTACATTGCCATTAACCAACTTTAGTACAGTATCTGCTATATTTCCATTAACCAACTTTAGTAGAGCAGTATCTGCTATATTTCCATTAACCAACTTTAGTACAGTATATGCTATATTTCCATTAACCAACTTTAGTAGAGCAGTATCTGCTATATTTCCATTAACCAACTTTAGTACAGTATCTGCTTCATTTCCATTAACCAAATTTAGTAGAGCAGTATCTGCTACATTTCCATTAACCAACTTTAGTAGAGCAGTATCTGCTACATTTCCATTAATCAACTTTAGGACAATATCTGCTACATTTCCATTAACCAACTTTAGTAGAGCAGTATCTGCTACATTTCCATTAATCAACTTAAGGACAATATCTGCTACATTTCCATTAACCAACTTTAGTAGAGCAGTATCTGCTATATTTCCATTAACCAACTTTAGTACAGTATCTGCTCCATTTCCATTAACCAAATTTAGTAGAGCAGTATCTGCTACATTTCCATTAACCAACTTTAGTAGAGCAGTATCTGCTACATTTCCAATAATCAACTTTAGGACAATATCTGCTATATTTCCATTAACCAACTTTAGGACAATATCTGCTATATTTCCATTAACCAACTTTAGTAGAGCAGTATCTGCTATATTTCCATTAACCAACTTTAGGACAATATCTGCTATATTTCCATTAACCAACTTTAGTAGAGCAGTATCTGCTATATTTCCATTAACCAACTTTAGTACAGTATCTGCTCCATTTCCATTAACCAAATTTAGTAGAGCAGTATCTGCTACATTTCCATTAACCAACTTTAGTAGAGCAGTATCTGCTACATTTCCATTAATCAACTTTAGGACAATATCTGCTACATTTCCATTAACCAACTTTAGTAGAGCAGTATCTGCTACATTTCCATTAATCAACTTAAGGACAATATCTGCTACATTTCCATTAACCAACTTTAGTAGAGCAGTATCTGCTATATTTCCATTAACCAACTTTAGTACAGTATCTGCTCCATTTCCATTAACCAAATTTAGTAGAGCAGTATCTGCTACATTTCCATTAACCAACTTTAGTAGAGCAGTATCTGCTACATTTCCAATAATCAACTTTAGGACAATATCTGCTATATTTCCATTAACCAACTTTAGGACAATATCTGCTATATTTCCATTAACCAACTTTAGTAGAGCAGTATCTGCTATATTTCCATTAACCAACTTTAGGACAATATCTGCTATATTTCCATTAACCAACTTTAGTAGAGCAGTATCTGCTATATTTCCATTAACCAACTTTAGTACAGTATCTGCTCCATTTCCATTAACCAAATTTAGTAGAGCAGTATCTGCTACATTTCCATTAACCAACTTTAGTAGAGCAGTATCTGCTACATTTCCATTAATCAACTTTAGGACAATATCTGCTACATTTCCATTAACCAATACAACAAGTATATGCAACAATTCCTAGACATTTCTTTTGATAGACACTAAGATGCAATAAGTGAGTTCCTGAACAGACTTATCTAGATCTACACTATGTGCCTAGGCCTGGTCAGTCCACTAGAAGAAAGTCAAGTGTTCAAGAGAATTAAGAGCATCCCATGTGACACAACTTAAAAATTGAAAAAGATTGAGTTGCAGCATTTGTAACATTTCTAATACATCATAGATGTTGGGGCTGTTTCATCAAGTCTTAAGACTATATATTAATGATTAGTCCTGGGACAGGTACACAACTCTTTAATGTATACATGGTTATAAGGCTAACTCCAGTCCTTGGACTTTTATTGAAACAAGTTAAAGATAATTTAATGGTCATTTGACTATAAACAGGTGCTAGGGCTCTTGACAAACATGGCACTGTAACCTCTGCTGTATGATACATGTATAACTGTTTTACTTACTTGAAACTGTATTCTTGATGGCATCTATAGTGAAAGCTATAGAGATAAATAGGGCAAAAATCTCTTCAGAGGACCTGAAATGATGGAGAGCACAAAATAAAGTTATACAAATAGATTTTACAAATACAAGGCACCTAAGCTTTCAATATGTGCACAACTAAAAGAAAGCAGATAATAAGTAGAAAATCAATTGGTTATGAAATTCCACTATCTGGTTGGTGAGTAGAATTTATAAAATTTTACTGCATAGATAAATAACCATCTTTGTATGACCAAGAGCTTGTAGACAGCTGTTAAATGGGAATAAATAAGTACAAGTTAATTAGAAACATAAACTTAGAAAGAAAAAAAATCATAAATAAAGTTTAGAGTGGGTTAGTTTTTAAGCGTATGAACTTATGAAAGAAAAAGAAAATTTTTGAGGCAGAATCAAGGCCTTTAAAGGTAGCTTTTTCAACTTTGGATTTAAAAAAAAATTGTTTGACAGGTTCTTCTTGGTGGAAAGAAACTGCAACTTTTGGATATGTTCATTAGTACAGCGTAATTTCAAATTGTTAAATCTTTACACACTATCATGCCTTTAAGAAGGCAGTAATCCTCTAAGTACAACTGACTGGCACAAGATTTAAACATAAACAGGCTATTAACGATATATTTTTAAGAGTTCACAGCATAGAGTAACATAACCAGCGTAAGAAGTGTGTAAATGGTCTCATTAACGTATGTCAAAGTTCACAGACTGCATTTCTCATTTTCCAAATACTGATTCTTGAAATCTCTGAGAAATACCAAATGCGAGGAATTTGTATCAAGTGACATCTAAGTCATCACAAAATATCTTGAGTCCAAACTTTAGAAGAAACAAAAACATGAAAAGAGTTCGCTTTTCTTGCAACATAGTACTTACATCATTTGTAATAAATAAGATATGAAAACTTTGCTCAAATGCTCATGTAAACTGCATAACATTTATTACATTTATAATGACTTTTACAAAGTCTCGATCAGTTATCTAAAAAAGTCTGCCTTGGAAACAATTCTAAACATTCTGACAGGTTGTAGTTTAGTTTCAGTATAAATCTTATAAGCTAGAGACTTATGAATAGTAACTGACTTAAGAAAGATCATCTAAAGCCATATCTTGATAAAGATTATAAAACTACCTTGTTGACCATGCCATGACGATGCTCAGATCAAAGGCTGAGTAGAGAAAGAGAAAGAAGGCATTCCATAGGCCTACACAGCAATACATGGCTCGGAAATCTATACTGAAGTCACTGGATATACTGTAGATAACTGAAATAGATACGTATCACATACAGTCAAGTCAAAATTTAAGAAGGAATGGTGCACCAAAGGTCAGCTAGAAGTCCGTAGCATTAAGACCTTGGCCCTGACCGGGGCTTGAACCATGCGGTGAGAGGCAAGCAGTTGAGAGAGTTATAAGTCTCTACCACTTGGACACAACATGGGTGCAATTCATCACAAAATATGGGTAACTGGTGTAAATACTCACTCTTGGTGTAAAGTGCCAGTGGTGCAGTGGTAAGGAGTACTATCTGAGGTGTGCCCCCAAACATCGCAAACATGAGACCACCAAATGCCTGCGAGTATAGCACCTTTTCTACATCTGAAAATATGTGCAGACAGAACAGCAGTATTAGAAGTTAACAGGTATAGAGAAGTGTGTGGCTGTGTGTGATAAAAATCAATGTATTTCTTTTAAGGACAACTGTTTGTGAACAAATCTTGGTGTGCATTCCAGTATTTTATTGTCCAAACCAATGAACAACCTAGCAACAAAGCAAATTTCACGTTAAGTGACTTTGATTAACTATTGCGTTTAATGTGGTAAACTTTTGTTTTTTTACTGAAATGCATTAAAAATCTAACTGTGCCAAAAGAAACTCTTAAAAGTTACAGTTTCACGGATAATTTTTAACTTGCAAAAACAAGAAAACTTACCTAGCTTGTTCTTTGTGTTCTCACTGTTCAACACACCAAAAGCAATAGAAGGCATGAGACATGCAAAGTAGAGGAAGAATGTTGTGGACACGGTCTTCTGGAGGGCCTTGGGACCAATAATACCTGTAACAGAAAATACAGGTACAGTAAGTGATTATCTTAGAAACATCCATAACCTTCAGCTTATTGTGCAATGGAAGATTAAGCATGGAAAAAATTGAGGCTTTTTCCTTTGGATTTTGGTGGAGGTAGGGGGTGGGATGGTGGATCTTGCCAAAAATGCTTTTATACACTGGTTGTATCTACATTCAATCACATTACAGCTTCAAGCCTAATAATAACAAGTATTTCTAGCAATAAAGCCTTTATTTCTCCATTTCTCCTCCAAGCCCAAGACTGTGTTTTATCTTTATTGTGGAAAAGTGGCAAGGCCCACTGGATGGGAAAATGATGTCATTTAATAGCAATTACAGGAAAAAATGAATGTTTACTATATTGTAAAATTATTTGTATTGTGTTATTTGTCTGATAGATTTACTAACAATGCAACCAGTTTTCCATTTGTTTCAAATAAAGTATGTTATCAGATACTTTCTAACAGGATTTCAAGAGGATTTCAGACATAATGAGTAAAAATTTACACTATTTTAAGAGTAAAATGGGCCAAATATGAGCCCCAAATTGATCTAAAAATGAAGCAATTATGCTAGTGTTAATTTATGAACTACCCTGCTACTTCAAACTAAATGTACCCTCCAAACGAAGAAGTTTACAGTTAATGGACCATTCCAAAACTGTCAGTGAACCCTGTTTACATAATCCTGGTTATTCAATTAATGTAAAGCATGTGGTGAATAATTGGCCTACTGTTTACAGCAGAACATGCACATTTTGTATTTTTTGTGAGTACTTGAGGTAAGCATGAACTTAAAACTGTCAATATAACAAATAAGGGAGAGTTAGATACAAATTGTAGGATGCTCCATTTATTTGTGTACTTAATTTATACATAAATTGATAATTTATAAAAATGATTATTGTGTTATGTTTATTTATAAGCAATACCAAATACAAGTTATCAGAAACAACTACATGCAGGGATCACAAGATATATTGCTGGGAACTCGACGGCAAATAGTGCAGATCAATAACAGACCCAACAGCTGGTTGTTCTGCAAGTACGTTATTTACCTAAACTTGGAAAAAACCCACTTAAGTAAGTTTAGTGAATAATGTCAAATTAATGATATTGGAGCTTGTATTTAGAGAAATAAACCTACCGTCTTTGTAGTCAGACCAATAATAGGGGACTCTTCTCTTCAGGTCACTTATTATACCAGTCATAAACCGACAACAGCTCTTCTTCTCTTCCTGCAATACAATTATAGTACTATAGCAATAATGATGCCTCATATTACTCCAGTTTTTAAGCCAAAATATATTACAATTGGAAATACACAGTATATGGTAATTTTTCCGCCAAGAGTCATACATGTATTTATTATATTAGTAATGATCTTACTTGGAAAAGGTAGTTTTCCTTCCCCTCATAAGTGCAGCCACCACTGTATCATTATTGTAACAAGCACTTCTTAAATCATTACAACTGTTTTCATAACCATTTGAAAAAACAACAAAACTACAACTAGCGTCAATTAAGCAACCACACAGTCGTAGTATTTTACATCAGAATATATATAACAAATGAACAATCTGGATGTTGCATTGATAAGAGTCAATACATTGGTTCAACTGTGACCTGAAGAATTCTGATCCAACTATAGACTCATATTCATATTCATACAAACATTGTATTCCTGTCTTGTTTACACCCATTCTTATTGCCTCCATCCTCCAAACTATGGGATCTTACAAAACCACTGGATAAAGATTTGTTCTGGTCCGAGTGTATCCCTTTTTCCACCACCATCATTACTTATTTCTGCACCAGTATTCCAACCGCAACACCTCCCACCACTTTACACCTCCCCTACCACACTACTACAACCACTCCCTCCACCACCCTACCACCCCCAGACCTTTCCCCTCTATAACTCACAGTTCCACTCGGGATAGGCTCCTTCTTGTCAGAGTGAATCATTTTCTCCACCATTGTGTTGGTGTTTGCCTCGAGGACTCTCTTGAACTCATCCTCTGTGTTGCACTCCAGTAACTGGGTACGGTTCACCACATCTGAGAACAACGTGGCAAATGAGCGACCAGTCTCAAGCTCATTCTTCGTTCCTTTCTGGCAATGGAAGCAATGTTTGAAAAGAAGCATTAATTAATTTGTTGCTTCATTGTTTTTTGTTTATAAAACTGTGGCAAGATCACGGTATCAAATAATATTATAATGTAAAAGAAAAAATAAATGATGCTTTTTAATAAAATATACTAGAAGGAAAAACAAGTAAATAATCTATGGTAAATAAATATATGACTCATTCTGACTGATCTTTGGCATTCTATTAAATCTTAAAGGTTCATTTGTTACAAAAAAGAATTCCTAATAATAACTACATGTAAAAAGAACTAAACATACTGAAAACACCAGTAGCAAACAATGCTGATCCTGAACAGAATTAGATTTGAGATTATGGCCCTTATAACATCATCTAACTATTTGTGGTGGAGGAAGACCCCTGACTAATGTCTGGGTAGGAGCACAGACAGCTGAAATATCTCCCCAGACTAAAGGTTTTGACTGGACAGGGACATAATCCACTTTGTTAGGGGAATAAAGAGTTGAAGGCCAGTGACGGATCAGCTACAGACACCTTTGCAGCTTGGTAATAGTCAATATAGGAGCTTTTAGTAGACAGTGCTTCAGTGCTGGATAATATAACACTTCTCAGTTCAAAAAGGGGCATAATTCTGACAAAATTAATTTTAAGCTTACTTGCTCTTTTGACATGGGTTCTGCTTTTGATAGCGAACAAGTATTCCAAGTTTGAAGTAAATATTTTTTAAGGTTTGTGAGGAATGGCTCTCAACATAAAGGTCAAGGATGTGGACATAACAACAGCTCTATTTTTATCTTGAAACAGAGCAAAATGTAGTAAAGTATGAAATGAACAAATAAATTGTGCAATAATTAGTATACACTACAGTTTATGTTTGAACACTTCTCTTGACTCCAATATCTGTATCCCTACCTCCTTGGTTGGTGTCAATATAAGGATAACAAAGTAGACTTCCTGGCTGGTGGTACCAAAGTTGGCAGGATGGCGTAGACGGGCGATGCCCACATGGCGTCGGCTGATGGATGGCACATTGGCCCTAAAATAATACAAAACATTCCAATCTTGCAATTGTTGTGTCTTGAATGGTATAAGTTTAAAATAAGAGTGTGTCAAATACAGTCAACTCTCGTTATCTCAAAATCGGTTATCTCAAATTTCCTGTTATGTCAAATTGTTTTCAACGGTCCCGTTTTTTCCCTATAGTTTCTATATAGTTCGACTCAGCTTAACTCAAATTCGGATGTGTCAAATTATCGGATATATCACACTAAATTCTTTGTCCCCACACGTTTAAAACTGTTGAAATCAGTTGGTCTATCTCAAACTTCAAATTGCTTTAAGATGCAAAACGGCAACAATAGTGATTCTCACACCTACCGTGAAACTCGCGAAGATTTGGGCGCGAGTTTTATCGCCAATTATCGGCAATCAGGATGTCACGTAATTTAGAGAAGAGGTAAATCGATTATTATTTAATTAGCTGATTTAATGAACAACAATTTCGTTAATCAATTAATGCTAATTAAAGTGTTTCAGTTTGTACTTGTTGTTGTAACAGTTTTTGAGAACTTGTTGACAAGGCCTTCTCAACTTGTAAATAAAATGAGAGGTCGCGTTAGTGATCTTAGTGATTCTACAATAAAAAGAATATTAAATCACATTGTAAAAAATCTAATAACACTTTAAACATGCAAAACCACACAAACTTGCAGAAGCTTAGTTTACAGTGGCAGATATAACAAGGAATTTCAGTCATTACCAGTCATCGTGTAGCAGGTAAGATTTTTAAGATTTACACAAACTATCCTTAAATTCGGAAAACTCAAACTTCGGATATCTCAAACTATTTTCTACGGTCCCTTGAAATTTGAGATAACGAGAGTTGTCTGTATCATATAAGTACCCAACTAATCAATTAAATATTTGTATTTTCAGTCAGCTAAACAAGCCAGACAGCATCCACATCGATAGTTTCAATATTTGAGTTACTGGCATTTAGACTCTTCACAGAGTACAACTCTAAATGCATAGGTAAAATAGAACTGAAACAGAAATTAAATGCAGCTGCCTGCACAGACAGTGTAAGCTGCTTATAGGCAGACTTCAAACATAAATATCCTAAACTGGTTTCCTCTGGATTGTTCCATATCAAGTCCCTAGATCAAGACAAACGTCTGCTGCCTTCATTGGTTGCATGATTTATGCACTTGATAGGATACATGACCCCAGTGGGCCAAGCAGTTCCAGTAAATTCAAGATTCACACAAGAAAGAGCAGCTATATCATAAATTATGGTTGATATATAAATACAAGTATGTACTGAAACTTTAAAGTTTGATACTTGCATTGAATTTAAAAATCCCCCTGTATTGATACAGAGGGAAGTAAATTTTGTGGACATCATGTTTTAAATCTCGGATTCTTTGTCCTTTATAATTTTTCCAAAGATTTCTAATTGAAAACCAATTGCCAATTTCTTCACTGCTAGTAGTAGTTGTTGGAATGTGACGTTTCCATGTGTTGGTCCAAGCTGATATTCTGTGTTTATATATATATATTTTAAATTGTGTGACACAGCTCTCATTTATTACATCAAGAACTATTATGGAACAGAACTGAAACAAAAATATGACTATATTTTATACATAAAATTATATATTACAATGAATGTGTGTTTGTAGTTCTAATAAGGCAATTTATGGGGTCTATTATTCAACATAAACTGAAACAAATTGAAGCAAATTGTATTGACAATAACCATCTTGTATTGCAAGGTGTGAATCACAAAATGCATTGTATCAGTTTCTTTCTAATGATACCTAGCACAATCCTTTGTGTACATGGGTTGGTGATCTACTTAAAATAAAGGACAAATGTGAATGTTTATTTATATACATCTTGTATGTTTATTAAAAGGCCATCTCTTTATTATTCTTGTTTTTGAATGCCTCCACTAGATTATCTTAGTCAAGTTCACTCAAGCTACCACTTGAGTCACAGATCTGCATCAATGCACCTAATTATCGCATTTCGGCAATTAAATATTTAATTTTTTCAAGCAATATTTTCACATTTAGGGGAAAAACTAGGCACATTTTTTTTTATGGAAGGGGCCTTTCAACAGCCCCTTCTATATACAGTAAAAATAAACACCTGAGTAGGGGTGGTGAAATAACAGCTGATACTCGGTCAAGAAACAATTAACTAAGTCTTAAGACACAAGGCTGGTGAACTACCAAGGGAGACAACTTACAGTGCACAGACCCAGCTCTGGTCGTAGTCTACACCTCCTCCCTCTGATATGCTTGTTGACTGCAGAGTCCGGCTCAACTGGTGCACTGAAACACACAAGCAATAATAATGTAACAAATAAATTAATCTAAGATTTGTAATTTAATTTTTGCAAATACAGTAAAACCTCTCCACAGCAACATCTGGTGGAGGCACGAAAAAGTGTTGCTGCTGAGAGGTGTTGCTGCTCAGAGGTTTCAATGAGACAAGAAAAAATGTGTACTTTAGGCAATCAGCATTTGCTTTATTACAAAAACAATATCGTAAGTAACGGACCTGTATCTGAGTTCTGCCGCATGCCCAACTCAGTAGCAATTGACTGTGCTGACCTTCCTTGTTCTAACAACTTAGTTGCAGTAACTAACACTCTGCTCTAACGTAAGGTAATCATTTTATAAGACATTTCAAGACAAAATGACCAGTATTCCTGTATTGAGTCATGCAAAGACTGATTTACCATTAAAAAATCGAATTTATAGTCGGACATCCTAAAACAATGACAGTTTGCATTTAGCACTTAACGTAAACATCTTTTTAAGTAAGCAATCAATACAGTGATATATTTTAATCTTTCGATCAATTAAAGAAAACAAACCAACTCGTTAACATCATCAATAGTTGACACTTCTTTCACACGTTCCGGCAATACCCTAGATCTACAACGGCATGTTTGTAGCATGCAGCTGGTTTCCCATCCAACTGCAACTTGATTCCAATTAACACCTTCTCAACAGGGTACAAGCAGTGATCAGCCGACCGCGTGACATTTCTGGTGTAGGCGACAGACTGTTCTAAAAATAGCTGCACTGGTGTTGCTACGCAGAGGTTAAACTAGCCTCAGGGAAGAGATTTACGCGGCCGCTTACCGCTTTGCGAAGGAGTTGCTGCTTAGAGGTTAAAATGCGCTGAAAACTACTGGGGGGAAATTTAACTGCCGCTGCTTAGAGGTAGCCGCTGCTTAGAGGTGCCGCTTCGAGAGGTTTTACTGTACACTTTTTGTTTAACTTTTAAAATTTAAAAATGTATTTCTATAACAATAGGAGATTGAAGATGTTTATTATGAAAGATAGATTCTTAAGAAAATTTTGTGGTAAAATCATTGTACTCATTATCTTTCACAAGTATCAGTATTAAATCTCTACCACCACAATCAAAATTATCATACAGACAACAAATAATTATACTTTTCTTAAACATATTAAAACATATTTTTTCATAAATTTGCTCCTACTTCAACTACCATTGTTATTCCCACCTGTCACATTAACCTTATTCTACAATCTTAAGCCTGATTTTTTTTAACATGTTCAATATTTTATCTCACAAAAGATCATAAAACAAAAAAAACACCTTGAAACCAAGCCAAAGATAACAAAACCAAATGTGTAATATTATCTTTTGCCTCATCTGTTTTATTCTCATCAAAGTGATCATAATGTATACACACTTGGTTTAAACTGAAGTTCAAATGAAATAAAAAAAAATATGTAAGCTGAAAATATGGCAAATATCTAAACAACAGATTGTATCTGAGAGAGGCAAGGAAAAAAGTGCACCAAGGATATAGTGATCACGTCTTGACCCAGTGACAGAAGCATTGAAAATAGTTCTAACAGCAACCTAAGACATTCTGCCAAGTTAAATACCAGCTATTTGTTTTAGAACCTATTCAGAAAAACCAATTATTTAAATTGTATCAGCTGCCCCAGATTGTGTTATGTTGAAATTGTATAGCAACGGTAGACTCATTTCAGCATTCTTTTATTATTTTTGGAATTGCAACGGTAGACTTATTTCAGCATTTTTTTTGTGAAACAGAATTGGTAAAAAAAATAGTTCATTAATACTGGTACAAGTATTATTATATGTGTGACGTAAATTACTTTTACATAAAATGAGCTGAAACTTTTTGATACAAAATTTAACAATTTAACATAGTTTTTTATATTCATTTATTTAATAAACAACACACACTTCTTGAGTAATCCCAGGTATAAACATTTGACCCAGATGGTGTTGCACTGACTGTAAGACTGTTTCTAACACCAAACATGATAAACTACATCGTCACAATGTTCAAATACTACAATTAGTTATATAAGACCCCTAGCATGTCCACAAAGGGTCCAACAACAATCAGTTTTCAACTTATATATTGCATCGGTCAGAAGTAGTTGTGTTTTTTTGGCACAACATAAAAGATTGCCTTTTTTATATTTTCTACTGAAATGAAGATTCTATACACTTTCTTTGGAAAGAAAGTAGTGAAATATTATACTCCCCAAAATGTGTTATCTCAGTAGTAAAAGCAAGTACAGAAGCAAATCTTACCAACCATCAGCCACTATCATTGACCCTAAAGTTCCATCTTTTGGAGACAATGACTGATATCTTCTTAGCGACTTAAAATTTGAGATTAAATGGCTAAATAAATGCAACTCATATAGAGGGGCAAAATGAGATAACATTATTAATAAAGAAAAAAACTCTAAATTGTAGGAAGGAATATTATAATCTAGAAATAACGTATATATTGAACAATACATTTTGGAAAGATGTTTTACAAGCTTATACCATCTTTATAGATAAAATAAATTTTGATAACAGTAATACACTGTCAAACATGCCACTATTCTATAATAATATGTTTCTTTCAAATCAAAATTTTTATATTGAAGTATTATAGAAAGGAGGTATACATCTTGTTAAAGATATATTCAAATGTGATGGAACATTTATCAGCTTAAAAAACATTGCAAATTGTACAGGAAAAAACAATCTATTGTTTCATAGTTAAGGCCCACAAGGGTAATAACACCTATTTTTATTAGTTCATCTCTTCTTTTTGTATATTTTTTTTCAATTCTTGTCATCTATATTTACTTCTTACATACAATGATATAATACAACTGTAAATACAGTGTGGAAGACAATAATTTTGACCCCCACATACCTATGGACAAGCTAATAATTGGTTATTTTACACTTAGATGTCCAATATGGAAATATACTTGGACAAGGGCCAGATTGGAAAACAATAAGCTACCATATGAGCCAAGTACCTAACCAAAGTTTAGATGGTTTTGGGGTTTTTGTTTTTTTGTTACATCACACTGACACAATTACAAGCATATTAGCGATGTCTAGCAGTTTATTGTTACAGACTGCACATCAAATAATAGCAAAGGTTTGTAACAGTAAATATCTTCGCACTTTGGCTTAAACTCCAAATGCTGCCACTTACCGTTATCATGCGTGAAGAGAGCAGACCTTGCCTGGTCAAATGCTACCTTGTTCTCATTGACGTCGAGCAGTTTGTGTAAGATCTCGTCGATGATCTCATCCAAGCTAACCTGACATAGATCCATCAACAAGATGGCGTTGTTCAAGAAACTCTTTATGTCCATATGGGCTCGTATCTCCATCGTAAAGTCCTTCAGAGGAACTTTCTAGAAGAGGAAATAAAGGAAAAATATGATATTCTACATGGTTTAGAAGTTGTTATAACCATTTTTTGAGAAATTTATATTTTTGTTTTCTATTTATATTTTCATATTTTTTAAAGTAAGAATGAACTTCTATTTCTATAAGTCACTTATGTTATCTATATCACCTTATAAACATCTACCTGTTATCTGCACACATATAAAAATGTGTAAAACTTGCCTTAATTGGAACCCAAAAGACACTATATATGGGCACTGTGCACTATCTATGAGCACTATGCTCTATCAATGAGCACTGTGCACTATCAATTGGCACTTTGCTCTATCAATGAGCAATGTGCACTATCAATAAGCACTATCTATGGGCAATGTGCACTGTCTATGAGCACTTTGCTCTATCAATGAGCACTGTGCACTATCAATTAGCACTATCTATGGGCAATGTATACTGTCTATGAGCACTGTGCACTATCTATGGGCAATGTATACTGTCTATGAGCACTGTGCACTATCTATGGGCACTGTGCTCTATCAATGAGCAATGTGCACTATCTATGAGCACTGTGCTCTATCTATGCGCACTGTGCTCTATCAATGAGCAATGTGCACTATCTATGAGCACTGTGCTCTATCTATGGGCACTGTGCTCTATCAATGAGCAATGTGCACTATCTATGAGCACTGTGCTCTATCTATGAGCACTAAGCTCTATCTATGAGCAATGTGCACTATCTATGAGCACTGTGCTCTATCTATGAGCACTAAGCTCTATCTATGAGAACTATCTATTGCATTGTGCTCTATTTATGGGCACTGTGCTCTATCTATCCCCACTATGCACTATCTAAGGGCACTGTGCACTATCAAAAAGCACTATGCTCTATCTATGGGCTCTGTGCTTTATCAATGAGCACTGCGCTCTATCTATGGGCACTGTGCTCTATCTATGGGCACTGTGCTCTATCTATTAGCTCTGTACTCTAACAATGAGCAATGTGCGCTATCCATGGGCACTGTGCTCTATTTATGGGAACTGTGCTCTATCAATGAGCACTGTGCTCTATCCATGAGAACTGTGCTCTTTCTATGGGCATTGTGCTCTATCTATAGACACTGTGCTTTATCTATAAGCACTGTGCTCTATCCATGAGCACTGTGCTCTATCTATGGGCACTGTTCTCTATCAATGAGCACTGTGCTCTATCCATATGCACTGTGTTCTATCTATGGGCACTGTGCTCTATTTATGGGCATTGTGCTTTATGGGCACTGTGCTCTATCTATGGGCACTGTGCTCTATCTATGGGCACTGTGCTCTGTGTATTAGCTCTGTGCTCAATCTATGAGCACTGTGCTCTATCTATGGGCAATGTGCTCTATCTATAGGCACTGTGCTCTATCTATGAGCACTGTGCTCTATTTATGGGCATTGTGCTTTATGGGCAATGTACTCTATCTATAAGCTCTGTGCTCTTTCTATGAGCACTTTGCTCTATATATGAGCTCTGTGCTCTATCTATGGGCACTGTGCACTATCTATGGTCAGTATGGGAACTGTGCACTATCTATGAATTATCAATAAGCACTATGCTCTATCTATTGGTACTGTGCTCTTGCTATGTGCACTGTGCACTATCTATGAGTACTGTGCACTATTATTTCTGTGCTCTACCTATAAGCACTGTGCTCTATGAACACTGTGCTCTGTCTATGAGGCAACATAACTCTTGAGTACTTGTATCTTACAGTGAAATTATGTTGCCAACCAATTGTTGATTATAAAGTTTTTATATTGCCCCATTCCAACAGACACTTTTCACAAATATACTTTTAATGTCACATGAAAGAGATCATAAATGACCCATAGAAAGTGTACAATATGCAACACACTCCTTATTTACATTATTTCTTTCAGACAATACACAAATGACAGCCCATTTAACTTATTAACATAATCTCTATCCAAAATAATACAATGACAGCCCATTTACCATAATTACATAATCTCTTTCATAAATTATACAAATGGCACCACATTTACATAATCTCTATCACAGACATAAAAAACCCGCCCAAAGCAAATTTCATTTGTAGATAGTTCGACAAACTTTAATTGAGCTAACATAGTTTTCAATATTTCTTTTATTCAGTTCCTTTTACTTTTTTTTTCATTTCATTTATTAAGCTGTCAAGTAGACCATAACAACTTCATTAAAGATATTTGGTGAAAAACTTTTGCCAAATTATTTTATCATCATGTACGGTAAAAATTTCACACTCAAAACCATGATTCATAAACATTTACATTAGTCATTGAGTTCATAATTCACTTTAATCAATCTTCAACACAAAACCACCTGCTTTAATTAATACAACTTTTTCTTGATTCATCTAGTTAACGCAGATAAGACATTACTTTTCAATAACCATGACCAATTGGGCTGACGAGTTAATTGGACCAGTCAATCTTTACAATTTTAATGAGATTTACACAAGACTGACAACAAATGTGTTCAACACAACCTAGCTTGAATTTAACTAAGAACCAACAACCAACTACTAAATGAATTTGTATTTATATTTAAAATAAATGGGTGAAATAAATCTAGAAAATAATGATAGGCACAATTTTGTTGAGAAGGGACAATGCAATTGGTATCTTCTAAAATCTGCCAAGCACAAATTGATTGTTGAACATGGCTAGGCACATTTGCATGTTGATTGTAGAACATGGCTAGGCACATTTGCATGTTGATTTTAGAACATGGCTAGGCACATTTGCATGTTGATTTTAGAACACGGCAAGGCACATTTGCATGTTGATTTTAGAACATGGCTAGGCACATTTGCATGTTGATTTTAGAACATGCCTAGGCATCTTTGCATGTTGATTTTGAACATGGCTAGGCACATTTGCATGTTGATTTTAGAACATGGCTAGGCACAATTGCATCTTGATTTAAGAACATGCCTAGGCACATTTGCATGTTGATTGTAGAACATGGCTAGGTACCTTTGCATGTTGATTGTAGAACATGACTAGGCACATTTGCATGTTGATATTAGAACATGCCTAGGCACATTTGCATGTTGATTGTAGAACATGGCTAGGTACCTTTGCATGTTGATTGTAGAACATGACTAGGCACATTTGCATGTTGATTTTAGAACATGGCTAGGCACATTTGCATGTTGATTGTAGAACATGGCTAGGTACCTTTGCATGTTGATTGTAGAACATGACTAAGCACATTTGCATGTTGATTTTAGAACATGGCTAGGCACATTTGCAAGTTGATTGTAGAACATGGCTAGGCACATTTGCATGTTGATTTTAGAACATGGCTAGGCACATTTGCATGTTGATTGTAGAACATGGCACATGGCTAGGCACATTTGCATGGTGATTGTAGAACATGGCTAGGCACATTTGCAAGTTGATTTTAGAACATGGCTAGGCACATTTGCATGTTGATTTTAGAACATGGCTAGGCACATTTGCATGTTGATTTTAGAACATGGCTAGGCACATTTGCATTTTGATTTTAGAACATGGCTAAGCACATTTGCATGTTGATTTTAGAACATGGCTAGGCACCTTTGCATGTAGATTTTAGAACATGGCTAGGCACATTTGCATGTTGATTTCAGAATATGGCTAGGCACATTTGCATGTTGATTTTAGAACATGGCTAGGCACATTTGCATGTTGATTTTAGAACATGGCTAGGCACATTTGCATGTTGATTTTAGAACATGTCTAGGTACCTTTGCATGATGATTGTAGAACATGGCTAGGCACATTTGCATGTTGATTTTAGAACATGGCTAGGCACATTTGCATGTTGATTTTAGAACATGTCTAGGTACCTTTGCATGATGATTGTAGAACATGGCTAGGCACATTTGCATGTTGATTTTAGAACATGGCTAGGCACATTTGCATGTTGATTTTAGAACATGGCTAGGCACATTTGCATGTTGATTTTAGAACATGTCTAGGTACCTTTGCATGATGATTGTAGAACATGGCTAGGCACATTTGCATGTTGATTTTAGAACATGGCTAGGCACATTTGCATGTTGATTTTAGAACATGTCTAGGTACCTTTGCATGATGATTGTAGAACATGGCTAGGCACATTTGCATGTTGATTTTAGAACATGTCTAGGTACCTTTGCATGTTGATTTTAGAACATGGCTAGGCACATTTGCATGTTGATTTTAGAACATGGCTAGGCACATTTGCATGTTGATTTTACAACATGGCTAGGTACCTTTGCATGTTGATTGTAGAACATGACTAAGAATGTGTACCGATTGTAAAAGAAAATGTAGCCAGTTAAACGTGTTAAGACTGTTTGAATCATTACTTTGCCAAGATCTGTTTAGCTGGGCAGATTTTTTGCTTTTTGTGTGCTGTAAGATGACTGAACTGCTGATTGTGCAAATGCCAGTTTTCCCTTGATACTAAATAAGACCTTCAAGTGACATGAACTTTGGTTTTTAAAATTTGGAGCTAACATGTGCAACAGTCATGCTGGCTTTAAATGCACTTAATCTAGTATATGTCTAGCATTGAAAATAATAACAGAATAGCTATGAAAATTATGTAACAGTTTAAATGTATAATAAATATTTTAAATTGTTTGAAAACAGTAAAAGTTACCAAACAGCTGTAAAACATTATATTTTGAAACAGCATCATTTGTATTTTAATGTACCTTCTAATGCTTTCTACTACAATGAAACAGAAACCAGTTCACTGAAATAGCTGTAAATGATTTAGTTACTACAAAATATGATTCTCTGACATGTGGTTTTGCTTCACCAGAAAAAATAACTGTATATTTTATCTGACATTATCTTTAAGTATCTCTAAGATTTTACTCTTTTTGTAAAAATAAATGTAAGGAATGCTATCTTTAAAGCACAACTATCACTGACTGCATTAAAGGTCATGTACCCACAGTGTTATTGCCCTAATTCCTTTCCCATTTATTATGTAACTAAATATACTTTAATATACCCCCTAAGAATAACAAATACGCCCTAAAATGTTTTCAGGCATATTAATGTGACATCTTTCATCACCTCCAATCCTATACACATTGTCTACTCTGACTACCCACAACCCACAACTCTATTTTCTCACCTTATGAACTTTTGGTAAAAGTAAAATAAACAAATTTGCATAGGGAGTTTGTTGTCACACTGTCCTAGGATTTTGTAAAGAATGCCACAACGGGGTATCACAAATCCAGATCAACCATTATCATCAGCATCTTAAGCACTGTTCAATCATTCAATCTCTTGTCAGAGTGGTTTTGCCCCCTTGGGAAGAGTGGCCCTATTTTTTTGCAAATGTACATTTGTTGATCTTACGGCTGGATGACCACTTCATTTTCCATCGACATCCTGAGAACGCATGGGCCTACAATTCTCACACTTGGTAAGGCACTGATCATGATTAGAAAATGAACCGTTAGTTTTGGGGTCAAAGGTGAAAATGTGAAGTTCACAGCAACCTTTACAGTGACTTTTGCTTGATGTGAGTATGTGAAACTGGGCAGCAAGGGTGGATCAAGAATGGTTACTTGTTTTTTCATTGAGACTGATATTGTTAACAATTATATCAACTTATATGTTCCTTTCCTAGATAAAAATAAGCATTAGAGTCCATATTACTTAAACTCTGTATTTTTTAACAGAAATCCATAAAATCATCATCCACTAAAATTGTTTATGATGCCCAGTCCAAGAATATAATAGCCAATAAAATTGCCATGTCATGGTCTATGTGTTGGTCAGCTCCCAAACCTGATCAAACAGTCCTGCATGCACTGAATGATATCTGCACTGTTTGCATAAGCATGAGCAGGCTAGATGTAAAGCTATAAAATCATATGCTTGGCTTAACATTATTTAAATTATCCATGGCAGATTTTATGGCATTTGACAATAATCTTTATTTTCTTAATGCAGTTAGGTCAAGAGTGTACATAAGCCAAGAAAGAATTTATGATCCAGCCTGAAGGTAAACAACAAATGCATCAGATAACCGAGTGTTTACCACCATGGTCAATAATTATAAATATTAAACAGAGCCTATAGCTAAATAACAGTTATATCTTAATCTGCTATACTTTAACTGATCAGGACAAGACAAATAATGGAGATCCACTTTAACTGATCAGGACAAGACAAATAATGGAGATCCACTTTAATTGATCAGGACAAGACAAATAATGGAGACCCACTTCAACTGATCAGGACAAGACAAATAATGGAGATCTACTTTAACTGATCAGGACAAGACAAATAATGGAGATCTACTTTAACTGATCAGGACAAGACAAATAATGGAGACCCACTGTAACTGATCAGGACAAGAAAAATAATGGAGATCTACTTTAACTGATCAGGACAAGACAAATAATGGAGACCCACTTTAACTGATCAGGACAGGACAAATAATGGAGCTCTACTTTAACTGATCAGGACAAGACAAATAAAGGAGATCTACTTTAACTGATCAGGACAAGACTAATAATGGAGACCCACTTTAACTGATCAGGACAAGACAGATAATGGAGACCCACTTTAATTGATCAGGACAAGTCAAATAATGGAGACCCACTTTAACTGATCAGGACAAGACAAATAATGGAGATCTACTTTAACTGATCAGGACAAGACAAATAATGGAGATCCACTTTAACTGATCAGGACAAGACAAATAATGGAGACCCACTTTAACTGATCAGGACAAGACAAATAATGAAGATCCACTTTAATTGATCAGGACAAGTCAAATAATGGAGACCCACTTTAACTGATCAGGACAAGACAAATAATGGAGATCCACTTTAACTGATCAGGACGAGACAAATAATGGAGATCCACTTTAATTGATCAGGACAAGACAAATAATGGAGACCCACTTCAACTGATCAGGACAAGACAAATAATGGAGATCTACTTTAACTGATCAGGACAAGACAAATAATGGAGATCTACTTTAACTGATCAGGACAAGACAAATAATGGAGACCCACTTTAACTGATCAGGACAAGAAAAATAATGGAGATCTACTTTAACTGATCAGGACAAGACAAATAATGGAGACCCACTTTAACTGATCAGGACAAGACAAATAATGGAGCTCTACTTTAACTGATCAGGACAAGACAAATAAAGGAGATCTACTTTAACTGATCAGGACAAGACTAATAATGGAGACCCACTTTAACTGATCAGGACAAGACAAATAATGGAGACCCACTTTAATTGATCAGGACAAGTCAAATAATGGAGACCCACTTTAACTGATCAGGACAAGACAAATAATGGAGATCTACTTTAACTGATCAGGACTAGACAAATAATGGAGACCCACTTTAACTGATCAGGACAAGACAAATAATGGAGACCCACTTTAACTGATCAGGACAAGACAAATAATGAAGATCCACTTTAATTGATCAGGACAAGACAAATAATGAAGACCCACTTTAACTAATCAGGACAAGACAAATAATGGAGATCCACTTTAACTGATCAGGACAAGAGAAATAATGAAGATCCACTTTAAATGATCAGGACAAGACAAATAATGGAGATCCACTTTAACTGATCAGGACAAGACAAATAATGTAGATCTACTTCAACTGATCAGGACAAGACAAATAATGGAGATCCACTTTAACTGATCAGGACAAGACAAATAATGAAGACCCACTTTAAATGATCAGGACAAGACAAATAATGAAGATCCACTTTAAATGATCAGGACAAGACAAATAATTGAGATCCACTTTAACTGATCAGGACAAGACAAATAATGGAGATCTACTTTAACTGATCAGGACAAGTCAAATAATGGAGACCCACTTTAACTGATCAGGACAAGACAAATAAAAGAGATCCAGATTATGATCCCCACTGGAGGCTTTCTGATCAGAATCTTTATTTTCTGCCATTGTGTTTATCAATAGACATGTTTACCTATGCATGAAATGGTTATTGATAAAAAGTCTTCACCTGGCATTCACATTAAGTCATGAATGCCTGTAAATCAATAGTCAATATCTGTTTGTAAGAATGATAGTAACCAAATGCTATTAGTTATGACTGATGTGTATGAATTATGAAGTTGCACCTTGGTGAAGGTATTATTTAACCTATTTTTAACAAAAAATTTCCACTATTTACTATTCAGCATAGGAAACTAAAGTCAATGATTTTTTTAGCAAATTTTGTACACATGTTATTCAATATTAACATGTTTGTATACTATATTAACCTGTTTATATACCATATTAACCTGGTAGTTCCACGACTGGTTGGCCCGGTGTCAGGATAATGTGACTGGGTGTGGTATCATGCCAGGTGTTCACGGCATGCTATGCACAGTAAAGGCAGCACTATATCTGCTTCAAGTGGACAACGTCTCCAGATAACTGAAATACTGTTGGTGGGACGATAAACCCAAGAAACAAACAAACCTATTAACCTGTTTGTATACCATATTAACCTGTTTGTATACCACATTAACATGTTTGTTTTCCATATTAACCTGTTTATATACCACATTAACCTGTTTGTATACCATATTAACATGTTTGTGTACCACATTAACATGTTTTGTTTACCATATTAACCTGTTTATATACCACATTAACCTGTTTGTATACCATATTAACATGTTTGTATACCATATTAACATGTTTGTTTACCACATTAACATGTTTGTTTACCATATTAACATGTTTGTATACCATATTAACATGTTTTACACCACATTAACATGTTTGTACACCACATTAACCTGTTTGTTTACCATATTAACATGTTTGTATACAATATTAACATGTTTGTACACCATATTAACATGTCTGTATACCACATTAACCTGTTTGTGCACCACATTAACATGTTTGTATACCATATTAACCTGTTTGTATACCATATTAACCTGTTTGTATACCATATTAACCTGTTTGCATACCATATTAACATGTTTGTATACCATAGTTAAATGTTTGTATACCATATTTACATGTTTGTATACCATATTTACATGTTTGTATACCATATTAACATGTTTGTATACCATATTAACATGTTTATAAACCATATTAACATGTTTGTATACCATATTAACATGTTTGTATACCATATTAACATGTTTGAATACCATATTAACATGTTTGCATACCATATTAACATGTTTGTATACCATGTTTGTATACCATATTAACATGTTTGTATACCATATTAACATGTTTGTATACCATATTGACATGTTTGTTTACCACATTAACATGTTTGTTTACCATATTAACATGTTTGTATACCATATTAACATGTTTTACACCATATTAACATGTTTGCACACCACATTAACCTGTTTGTTTACCATATTAACATGTTTGTATACAATATTAACATGTTTGTACACCATATTAACATGTCTGTATACCATATTAACCTGTTTGTGCACCACATTAACATGTTTGTATACCATATTAACCTGTAACCTGTTTGTATACCATATTAACCTGTTTGCATATCATATTAACATGTTTGTATACCATAGTTACATGTTTGTATAGCATATTTACATGTTTGTATACCATATTAACATGTTTATATACCATATTAACATGTTTGTATACCATATTAACATGTTTGTATACCATATTAACATGTTTGTATACCATATTAACATGTTTGTATACCATGTTTGTATACCATATTAACATGTTTGTATTCCATATTAACATGTTTGTATACCATATTGACATGTTTGTACACCATATTGACATGTTTGTACACCATATTAACATATTTGTATACCATATTGACATGTTTGTATACCATATTGACATGTTTGTATACCATATTAACACGTTTGTATACCATATTAACATGTTTGTATACCATATTGACATGTTTGTATACCATATTAACATGTTTGTACACCATATTAACCTGTTTGTATACCATATTAACATGTTTGTAAACCATATTATTCTTTTTGTATACCATATTAACATGTTTGTATACCATATTAACATGTTTGTTTACCATATTAACATGTTTGTACACCATATCAACATGTTTGTATACCATATTTACATGTTTATCACTGCTTTAATATATTACCTTTATACAAACATGTATTTCTAAATACATAAATAACCACACAGTACAATATGCTTGCCAAAAAAGCATGATAGATTTATGACAGATAGACAGTCTTATAATTATATTTTAAAAATTGTATGTATAAATCACATTGCATAACATATCTCCTTTTTTAATATGCCACAGAATAAGACATATTTAGGATTACCTTGTGTTGCTTTAATAGAGCCTTTACTATCAACTTGGCATAAAACACACTCAGATATTGGTAAATAACATTATGATGTTTGATGCATGTGCTGTCTATATTCACAGCATGACATCAACAAAAACCATTCCTAGCTGAGTACCATACCATATCTAGGAACTCAGAGAGGATTTGTACACACAGAGCAGTTTACAATGAGGTAGTTTTTTGTGGATTTGTTTTTTTGTCCTTTTGATAGATTGGCCAATATTGAAAACAAGAGGCCATCAGAGACGGGTGATGCTCCCAGAATAGGTACTTTGTCACAAAAAAAGGTTAGTTGTATGAATATTGAGGTTTATTTTGAAAATGTTGTAGTACTATGAAATCAGACATAAAAAATCCGACTTCAAATAACAAAGTTATGGGCCGGACACGATTTTTCTGCAAGGTCGCGGTGTGACCTTGACCTTCAAGGTAGGGACCCAAATGTTGCGCGCGACACGTCGTCTCAACATGGTGGTCATTTCTGTGAAATAGATTCGAAATCCGACTTCAAATAACATAGTTATGGGCGGGACACGATTTTGCTGCAAGGTCATGCTGTGACCTTGACCTTCAAGGTAGGGACCCAAATGTTGCGCGCAACACGTCGTCTCAACATGGCGGTCATTTCTGTGAAATAGTTTCGAAATCCGACTTCAAATAACGAAGTTATGGGCCGGACACGATTTTGCTGCAAGGTCACGCTGTGACCTTGACCTTCAAGGTAGGGATCCAAATGTTGCGCGTGACACGTCATCTCAACATGGTGGTCAATTCTGTGAAATAGTTTCGAAATCCGACTTCAAATAATGAAGTTATGGGCCGGACACGATTTGGCTGCAAGGTCACGCTGTGACCTTGACCTTCAAGGTAGGGACCCAAATGTTGCGCGCGACACATCGTCTCAACATGGTGGTCATTTCTGTGAAATAGTTTCGAAATCCGACTTCAAATAACGAAGTTATGGGCCGGACACGATTTTGCTGCAAGGTCACGCTAGGGACCCAAATGTTGCGCGCGACACGTCGTCTCAACATGGTGGTCATTTCTGTGAAATAGTTTCAAAATTCGACTTCAAATAACAAAGTTATGGGCCGGACACGAATGGGACGTACGGACGGACTGACAGACGGACGGACGGACAAGGCGGCGACTATATGCTCCCCCGAAAGTTTTTGGGGAGCATAAAAACAACAGTGAATATTGCATGATAATTTGACTGGAGTATTCACGCAAGTTAGCAATCAGAAAGCGACTTTTTATTGGTTATAAAAAAATAGCCAACAAAGTATGTGCTGAAAAGTTAAACAGAAAAATATTCTTATGGTACCTTTACATATACGCACATCACAAATTTCTGTTTATGTCATTTTGCATTAAATGATTGGATATGAACCTATTAAAGGTGTCATTTTCTCTTCCAAGGACAGTGAGTGTATGTAATTAATTTTCCCCTCTGAAGCTAGTCAAAGGCCCCATGAGATACCCAAATTCAACTTTTACCAAAATTCCTGAAACTTGAGAGACTCACCAATCCCAAATTAAATTAAACTGTCCAAATACTTCATGAATATTTAAAGATTTATGTTTTATCTAAAGTTTTGAGAACATTTTAATGTTTAAATGTATTTTGGTGTGTTTTTCATGTTGAGCAAAATGTCAGTGTTTTTTTTAATTTAATACAAAGGCACAAACAGTACCATTTACATAATATCAGAGTGCAAATGTTATTGCTTAAAAAGGATTTTGTACTGATTCTATTTTAACCATAATCAATTAGCCAAATGTCTGATAGATATAAGCACATATAATATGATATCTTGATATGACAAAATCAAGACACAAAAAGTAGATTAAATCTAAATCAAACATGGAAATTTCTACTTTGATGTAAAATAGCTATACACTTGTTTATGCCTTCTGATATCAAAGATATTAATGAAGAACATGATGGAACAGAACAGTGATGGCAGCCATCAATAGCGTAAATATTCTTTGTAAACTGCACAGTCACCTTACAAGCAACAACAGACATACCACCATGCCAAATTATTCACATTCTCATATAATTAAACAGATATTTTTTGTTTTTCTGGAGTTAAAACATGTTAAATGTATCTGAGAAAATCCAGACATAATTCAGTACCATAGACCACATCAAAGTTCTACAAAACTGCAGACATAATTCATTACCATAGACCACATCAAAGTTCTATATAACTGCAGACATAATTCAGTACCATAGACCACATCAAAGTTTTACAAAATTGCAGACATATTTCAGTACCATTGACCACATCAAAGTTCTACATAACTGCAGACATAATTCAGTACCATAGACCACATCAAAGTTCTACATAACTGCAGACATAATTCAGTACCATAGACCACATCAAAGTTCTACAAAACTGCAGACATAATTCAGTACCATAGACCACATCAAAGTTCTACATAACTGCAGACATAATTCAGTACCATAGACCACATTTACACTTTTATTATTTCATGTGTTCAGTTTGATGTTCTTATATTACAACAAAATTTAAGGAACTCTCTAAGGAACCCTGTATCACATTAAGGAAAATGTTTTTAAGTTTAAAACAGTCTCTCAAACTAAATTATTTTAAAGTGAAATAAAAAAAATATTTTTTTACCAGCATATTTTTCTACATTTTGGAGTTGTTGTTTTTAACAAAAAAAATATTAAGAAATTATTCAAAGACAATGTTAAAATTTTCTATTTATGTCAACAATGTAAGAAAAAGTCACTTCAAACTTTTTTTTAAACTTAAGAAGTTGTACAATTTCACAAAGACTACGAGCATAAATAAGTAAAAATGAAACTGAAGGACTTACTTCATGTCTTGAGTAGATCAAAGTTGTGCCTGATTCATCTGGAAAAAGAAATCAAATAGAATGATAAAAGATGGTGTCTCTTACTAGTGGAATCGAGACAATATATAAGACCAACACACCAACATCCACCCGCTGTCGTCCCACCCCTCCCCGCTGGGCACACACACCCATGGAAATTGATCAATGAAGTGATAAAAAGCAATTGATAAATAGTAATAATAATAAAATTGTTTGTTTGTTTATTGGGTTTATTGTCCCACCAAGAGTATTTCAGTTATCTAGAGACGGTGTCCACTTGAAGCAGATATAGTGCTGCTTTCACTGTGTATAGCATGCCATGAACACCTGGCATGATACCGCACCCAGTCACATTATCCTGACAACGGGCCAACCAGTTGTGGAACTACCCTTATATTTGCTTTAGCATTAGCAAGGGAGCTATACCACTACCATTTTTAACGACTTTGGTATGTCGCGGCCCGGGATCGAACCCGGGGCCTCCCGTACCTAGAGCCTAATAAAATTGTGCTTTAGCCAAATTAATTACCATTCATATATTATTTTCCTTCTCTTAAACAGTTTTTGATGTTCTGTGTTAGAACAATCAAGTACAAAGCTTATTTATCAGTAAATGTAAATATGCTACTTAGTGATAAAATGAAGAAGAAGACAAAAAATGCAATAGAAAGAAGTATAAGAAAAATGCTTAGTTTTTGTTTGTGTGGTAGACATTTTTTTTCTTTTTACTCTAACTTTCAGGTAAGTTTTAGTCATGTGATCCTAAAGTATTTGAGGGTTTGTGAGATGATGCTTGGGGTTGGCAAGGCAATATCTTCTTCAGATACAAAACTGTTACAAACTCAGTAAGTTCATTTTAAACTAACACATCTCAAATTGTTCTTGTTGATGGTGTTTTTAACTAGGTTAATTTTGGAACTTATTAAATCTTTTAGAGACTAATTAATTCTTTAGGAACTAATTAATACCTAGAAAGTTTATTCTTTTGACATAGTCATTTAAGTTCGGTAGCTTTCAACTGATTAGAACAATTTGAGCTTTTCCAAAAATAAATAAATTAACCTATATGTTTTAGTCTTGAAATTCTAATAACTTAACTGAAGGCATGAGAGATAAGATTAAAATCATGCAGTATAACTGATATTTAAATCAACTATAACATTACTAAAAATAATTATGAACTAAAAATTCAAGAGTTTATTTATGGAATTTACTCAATTTTGATGCAGCAGCACCCGTTGTAAAAGAGTCTCACTTCAATGATTCACACCTGTGACCTCTTGCATGTCAGTCCTTTGCTATTTCAACTGTGCCACTGACTCTTTACATGATTTTTACATGATTTTTACATGTTTAATGTAGCTTTATTACATGCTGACAGGCACAATCTTTACATACAGATTTCAACTTAAACTTTTGTATGTTATGACCTTGACGAATTACAACGTGCAATTATCGGTAAATTTGGATTACAGTAAGACTCGAAGAAGGATCAATTGTCATTGTCTTCTGTACCATATACTTCCCATTTTTTTAATTGTTTTGTACAAATTAGATTGTTTCACTAGAGTTACTTTGACTTTTAAGACAAAGGGCAATCAAATAAATATGAATTAAACAAATTAAAATGACAAAATTCGAACAATATCCGAAATGTTACAACAGAAGCAATAGAACTATAAGTCTAATATGTTTTAACACTTTTGGTTATGTATATGCGATTTTATATATTTGAAAAATATGTACCTTGTACAACTATCACTTTTATCCTTGGTAGAATCTAAGGATCTACAAATATGTGCAAGAAATACATGTATTTAAAAAATAATTGGACTGTTACAAAGAAAAAAAAATCAGATGAATTTTCAAATCATATACAAGTTCTATGAATGCAAGGGTTAATTTAAATGCAAGTTCCTTAAAAAAATGTTTTATCATTCTGACTTCAGATATATAATGCTTCAACACATTTTGATTGACTGGATAAATCTTCAGGCAATATACATGCAGGCATAAGAAAAACAAAGCATAAGCTAGGAGCTGTCTGACCAGAACATACACAATCTGTTGTTTAGTCAGTATCAGTATTCTGTCTGATCAGAACATACAGTCTGTTGTTAAGTCAGTGTCAGTATTCTGTCTGACCAGAACATACACAGTCTGTTGTTTAGTCAGTATCAGTATTCTGTCTGATCAGAACATACACAGTCTGTTGTTTAGTCAGTATCACTATTCTGTCTGATCAGAACATACAGTCTGTTGTTAAGTCAGTGTCAGTATTCTGTCTGACCAGAACATACACAGTCTGTTGTTTAGTCAGTATCAGTATTCTGTCTGATCAGAACATACAGTCTGTTGTTAAGTCAGTGTCAGTATTCTGTCTGACCAGAACATACACAGTCTGTTGTTTAGTCAGTATCAGTATTCTGTCTGACCAGAACATACACAGTCTGTTGTTTAGTCAGTATCAGTATTCTGTCTGATCAGAACATACAGTCTGTTGTTTAGTCAGTATCAGTATTCTGTCTGACCAGAACATACAGTCTGTTGTTTAGTCAGTATCAGTATTCTGTCTGATCAGAACATACAGTCTTTTGTTTAGTCAGTATCAGTATTCTGTCTGACCAGAACATACAGTCTGTTGTTTAGTCAGTATCAGTATTCTGTCTGATCAGAACATATACAGTCTGTTGTTTAGTCAGTATCAGTATTCTGTCTGATCAGAACATAGAGTCTGTTGTTTAGTCAGTATCAGTATTCTGTCTGACCAGAACATACAAAGTCTGTTGTTTAGTCAGTATCAGTATTCTGTCTGACCAGAACATACAGTCTGTTGTTTAGTCAGTATTAGTATTCTGTCTGATCAGAACATATACAGTCTGTTGTTTAGTCAGTATCAGTATTCTGTCTGATCAGAACATAGAGTCTGTTGTTTAGTCAGTATCAGTATTCTGTCTGACCAGAACATACAGTCTGTTGTTTAGTCAGTATCAGTATTCTGTCTGACCAGAACATACACAGTCTGTTGTTTAGTCAGTATCAGTATTATGTCTGATCAGAACATACAGTCTGTTGTTAAGTCAGTATCAGTATTCTATCTAATCAGAACATACACAGTCTGTTGTTTAGTCAGTATCAGTATTCTGTCTGATCAGAACATACACAATCTGTTGTTTAGTCAGTATCAGTATTCTGTCTGATCAGAACATACACATTCTGTTGTTTAGTCAGTATCAGTATTCTGTCTAATCAGAACATACACAATCTGTTGTTTAGTTAGTGTCAGTATTATGTCTGATCAAAACATACAGTCTGTTGTTTAGTCAGTATCAGTATTCTGTCTGATCAGAACATACAGTCTGTTGTTTAGTCAGTATCAGTATTCTGTCTGATCAAAACATACACAGTCTGTTGTTTAGTCAGTATCACTATTCTGTCTGATCAGAACATATACAGTCTGTTGTTTAGTCAGTATCAGTATTCTGTCTGACCAGAGCATACAGTCTGTTGTTTAGTCAGTATCAGTATTCCATCTGATTAAAACATACAGTCTTTTGTTTAGTCAGTATCAGTATTCTGTCTGACCAGAACATACAGTCTGTTGTTTAGTCAGTATCAGTATTCTGTCTGATCAAAACATACAATCTGTTGTTTAGTCAGTATCAGTATTCTGTCTGATCAGAACATACAGTCTGTTGTTTAGTCAGTATCAGTATTCTGTCTGATCAGAACATACAGTCTGTTGTTTAGTCAGCATCAGTATTCTGTCTGACCAGAACATACAGTCTGTTGTTTAGTCAGTATCAGTATTCTGTCTGATCAAAACATACACAGTCTGTTGTTTAGTCAGTATCAGTATTCTCTGATCAGAACATACACAGTCTGTTGTTTAGTCAGTATCAGTATTCTGTCTGACCAGAACATACAGTCTGTTGTTTAGTCAGCATCAGTATTCTGTCTGACCAGAACATACAGTCTGTTGTTTAGTCAGTATCAGTATTCTGTCTGATCAAAACATACACAGTCTGTTGTTTAGTCAGTATCAGTATTCTCTGATCAGAACATACACAGTCTGTTGTTTAGTCAGTATCAGTATTCTGTCTGACCAGAACATACAGTCTGTTGTTAAGTCAGTGTCAGTATTCTGTCTGACCAGAACATACACAGTCTGTTGTTTAGTCAGTATCAGTATTCTGTCTGACCAGAACATACTGTCTGTTGTTTAGTCAGTATCAGTATTCTGTCTGATCAGAACATACAGTCTGTTGTTAAGTCAGTATCAGTATTCTGTCTGATCAAAACATACACAGTCTGTTGTTTAGTCAGTATCAGTATTCTATCTAATCAGAACATACACAGTCTGTTGTTTAGTCAGTATCAGTATTTTGTCTGATCAGAACATACAAAGTCTGTTGTTTAGTCAGTATCAGTATTCTGTCTGACCAGAACATACAGTCTGTTATTTAGTCAGTATCAGTATTCTCTGATCAGAACATACACAGTCTGTTGTTTAGTCAGTATCAGTATTCTGTCTGACCAGAACATACAGTCTGTTGTTTAGTCAGTATCACTATTCTGTCTGATCAGAACATACACAGTCTGTTGTTAAGTCAGTATCAGTATTCTGTCTGACCAGAACATACAGTCTGTTGTTAAGTCAGTATCAGTATTCTGTCTGATCAGAACATACAGTCTGTTGTTAAGTCAGTATCAGTATTCTGTCTGATCAGAACATACACAATCTGTTGTTTAGTCAGTATCAGTATTCTGTCTGATCAGAACACATAGTCTGTTGTTTAGTCAGTATCAGTATTCTGTCTGATCAGAACATACAGTTTGTTGTTTAGTCAGTATCACTATTCTGTCTGATCAGAACACATAGTCTGTTGTTTAGTCAGTATCACTATTCTGTCTCATCAGAACATACAGTCTGTTGTTTAGTCAGTATCAGTATTCTGTCTGACCAGAACATACAGTCTGTTGTTTAGTCAGTATCACTATTCTGTCTGATCAGAACAAACAGTCTGTTGTTTAGTCAGTATCAGTATTCTGTCTGATCAGAACAAACAGTCTGTTGTTTAGTCAGTATCAGTATTCTGTCTGATCAGAACATATACAGTCTGTTGTTTAGTCAGTATCACTATTTTGTCTGATCAGAACACACAGTCTGTTGTTTAGTCAGTATCAGTATTCTGTCTGATCAGAACATACAGTCTGTTGTTTAGTCAGTATCACTATTCTGTCTGATCAGAACACACAGTCTGTTGTTAATCAGTATCACTATTCTGTCTGATCAGAACACACAGTCTGTTGTTAATCAGTATCACTATTCTGTCTGATCAGAACATACAGTCTGTTGTTTAGTCAGCAACTTAATTGTAAAGTTGTCAGTGTAGAACTTAACTTTAGAATAGGTTAATGACAAATGTAGCATGCTAAAGGTTAAATACCTACATATTTGATCATTTGGTTACTGATTATATCTGCTCAAAGAAACCTCAATCATGTAAGTAGCATCTATTGCACTGCAAACTAGCCCAAAATGTGAAGTTTCTATATAATTTTAATGTGTAGACAGGTGCTCCAACTTACCTATAAAAGGGTCGTCAAACCTCGCCCCACTGATGCTACTTTTGCTCTCGTACATCGACTCTGTCCGAGATTTAGGGTCGAGGAAATTCTTACTCGACTGAGGCTTATTCAGAAGTCCACTATCACTCTTGTGTCTTTTTCGTGCTTCTACTGGCGAGGGGTGTGCAGACAGTTGCAAATCAGCACCCGTCGCAGGACTCGTGGTATGATGTATTCCACCATTAGTTCCCGCTGTGACATCACCATTTCTCTGCCCTGTGTCTCTGGAAGGGGTGGAGTAAGGGGGTGGGCCTGTCTCTATGTCAGTGTCCATGGAGAAGATGGGGTTGGCATGGGACTGGGCATTACCAACAGTGGGATGAACTTCCTCTAAGGACACGTCCTTCTCATTCTGGGATTCCATGTCTGTCTTGGGAGACCTGCAGAAATAAAAAGTAAACATTGGTTAGACAATACTGGCTTTATAAATATATAAGATGATAAGTTTATATGCCAATTATAGTCTTAGACATGTATATTTATTTGCTTCTACAGTAAGGTAAGGAACCAGCACAATAGACCCCTAAGTTAAACAAGTTGTTTACATAAAGTGGGCAACATATGTAAAGAGACTTGACATCATCATGTCGTGCAAAGGAAAGGTAAATCAGAATGTTGAAGTCTAGAAAGATCTTATATTTGCAGTCAGTTAAGCAATTTGGTCCATTATTTTGGCAAACTGATGGTTAGTTTGACTGTTTGACCTCATAGACATTAACCGACTGTTCACTGTAAATAGTTTCTGGGCTTCAATGAGTGTCGAATGACAAGAGAAACATTGTACAATAACTTTAGCCTGTTACTGACAGAATGTAACACCAGATTCTCTAAGGTACATCTCTATAGGACCCTATATGTTCGTAGGTTTAGCAAAAGTCGCTTTTGCCTGGTACTTATTGAGCATAGTACATACTGCCAGTGGAGAATGATTACCTTAACAGATATATCTATTTGGGACAAGTGATTGACCATAACATTGACAAGAGTAATTAATTAACAAATGAATGAAAAAATGTAATATGATGTGTTCCATTGTTTTTATGCGCACAAAAGGGCAAAATGACATGAATATATTTATTTAGATAGGTGTTCTAATAACCTCTCATCACCACCCCTGGAATGTCCAACACATATCACTTGATTTCCAAGATTGTAACTCACCCTGACCAGCCATTCTCATCAGTGAGTATTAATATTTTCATTTTCTATATTTATTATTAGGAAGATGTTAATGAGGAATGTTTGGAGAAAACATGCAGTTGGTTGTATTATATAACACAACACTGCTGCTGCTGAATCTTCTAGACAAGTGTATTAGTAATGTCCGCCTTTTTTTTTCAAGGATCCGAGTCATGGTTCAGCATAACTACATGATGCAGAGAACCATATGATCTTTAATTCCTATTTATTTAAGTTTGTTCATTACTATAAAGCTAATATAAGGGTATTGCTTATTATTGAGCCACTGACACAAACACATATGACATAACTTCCCATATGCCAAGTTTGCTCTATACTGAATCATACAGCTTCAATGATGAAATGTAAATGAAACTGTTGCAGTGTTTTCCATGATTTCCATAACCTAAAAACAACATATTGTTTGGAACTCTGGCATGTTGATCATTCTTATTTCCCGTCTTCAACACAATTACGATTTGTAAATTTAAACAGAAAAAGTGCAAATTTTTTCAAATGTGTAAAAGTTACTTATAACAAACAAATTGCTACAAAAATAAAGTGGTAAATTGCAATGAATTCAAGGACCATGTTTTTGCAGCACAATTAAATAATGGTTGAACACTCAGTTCAATTTATCTTATTTTGAAAGATGTGTGGATTTGTTGTGGATGACAAGATAATGATAATAACATCTCATTTATAATGGTAAATTGACTTTCAATGAAGATTGTTTGCTAGGTTTATCATCCCAGCAACAGTATTTTCAGTTTTTCTGAGACAGTATCCACTTGAAGCAGAAAAAGTGGTGCTTTCACTGTGTATAGCATGCTGTGAACACATAGCATGATACCACACCCAGTCAAATTCTCCGGACACCAGGCCAATCAGATGTAGAAGTATACCCTTATATTTGCTTCAGTTTAAGCAAGTGCGCTATACCAATACTAATCTTTAAATGACCTTGGTATGTTGAAGCCATGGATCGCACCTGGAGCCTCCTGCACCAGAAGCCAAAGCTCTACTGATTGCACTACAAGGTATTTTGTACTGATTGCACTACTAGGTATTGTGTGCTGATTGCACTACTAGGTTTTGTGTATTGATTGCACTACTAGGTATTGTGTGCTGATTGCACTACTAGGTATTGTGTACTGATTGCACTACTAGGTATTGTGTACTGATTGCACTACTAGGTATTGTGTACTGATTGCACTACTAGGTATTGTGTACTGATTGCACTACTAGGTATTGTTTATGAGAGATATGTTAGATTGTTGCAGACGATAAAATAAATCTAATTTTTTATTGGTAAGTTGACAATCAAGAATAATTGCTCAGAGACTTAACAGCATGCTATTACAGCGAGAGTAATTTTTAATCATTTGTTTCAAGTGGATGCTGTCTCCATATAAGTGTAGGAAATGTGGGGCATTAATCAGTAAACCAGGTCAGTACAAAACCTCTCTGGAGTGTTAACTTAAAGCAAAGCAATGCCATCTTGCCTTCAATATAATCTAATTGCTATTTAATTTCATCTGATTAAATAGATATTTATAGCATTAAAAATCCTGTGGTGAAGTGCTTTTTAAATGCATAATATTACTTATCATGGCTAATTATAAGAAGCATGGAGAAATAAATTAGCAAGTATTTTTTCCTGTTTACGCATATGATTACATATTCACCCCTAGGTGTACTAAAACTAGGTCCCAGCTCTTGGGTGAAAATAGATACATAGGTAAACCTAATTAACAGAAAATATTTATTTAAATAACTTCTAACACCAATAGAAAAGATGTTATATGAAACATCTTTAACAAAGAAGCAATTTAAAACTCTTCCAATGACTTAATGTGAATACAGACTAAAAGGTCTTACAAGTCTGTCAGTATAAGTCTATACATGTTACTTTTGTAGAGGACTTTGCACCATGCTAATAATTTGGAGATGTTTTATACAAAGTCTCCCTTTTAGAGCCTGTGTATCTGCCTGTTTAGGTATTGACAACATTCCTGATATGTGAAAATGATTTCACTCAAAGGTGGTATCCAACAATTTTGACCAAGTTTTTTCCCCTCAAACAACCAAATAAGTTGTTTTTACCTGAAAAGATCCCAAATAATTCATATACATCCTACACAATTTTATGTAGTGAAAAAAAACCACCAACTCTTCATAACAGGTATATCCTATCTGAGCCCATCGTCGGGTACGCACGCTTGACTATTCCGTTTTACTACATTTTTTGACCGTGGAGTTACATGTAAATTTTCTGTCTTCTTATCAAACTGAATAGAACAAGAATTGGCCTATCATAATACTGCTTACAAAATCCCTACCCTTCAGCATGGAGACTAGAAGTATAACAATGATGTCGCCATTTTGACAAGTCTGTCGATACAATAAAGGAACAAGCTTTATCCTTGGAATCTTCATCAGATTATGAAGCGACCAAAGAAATATCAATATCAGTAATGGTGAAAAGTGAACTAAATATCCCACAGGCAATGAATGGAGAGTAATGGAACGGATTGGTTGTAGGTGTCTGACGATGATCTGAGCCAGGCTGCACAGTAAGCTAATTTTAATCTAAAAAAACCACAAGACCGCTTACTTTTGAGACCATGTTATATCATTATCTGAGCAATCTGCTCTGACATTGATGTCTATTTTCAAAGAACTCCCCATCGTTTATTTATAGAGTTGAAAAAAATGAACATTTAGAGAGATTTATTTCACGATTTATAATGTCTACCAGTTGAGGAAGTGTTCAAAATCGTCTTTACTTTGACTGAAACACGAGTTTACATAGAAATTATGCCTAAATTCACCTAGACAGGGGAAAATATTATCACATGCATTTGGTGTAAGCAAACTGTCAGATAACACCTCTACAACATGTATATTGCTGCTGTGATAGAATGTTTATATGACATCACACTACACCCAGTTACAGCTGCTTTTATTTGTATGTGAAATCACAGCTGTAATGTATGATTTTACCACTGTAATTAGGCTAAATACTAAATTATATAAACAAGATTTTCATTGTGTTAAGTTAAACTGTTTATAGATAAGAAGATTATTTAGAAAACTTCTTACCAAAAGTACCTTCAATCATCTTAAACTTTAAAAGGTCAATATAAATAGTTAACTAATAGTGCATTGCTATAAAGTTAAGTGATTAGAAGAATGATGCTTGGTTTATTGTATATTAAAGATTAATTAATGTGTTATTGCACATATTAAAGCATATTATATTACTTAAATGTTGCCTGAGTATTGTTCCACTGAGTATATTTTATGGATAAAAAACAACAACAACAATAAATGTATAATATAATAGTGCAGTTTTGAAGACCTCTTTACAGTAAGATTTTATACCCTTAACGGAATTTGAACCAATGATGTTACAAGTTGGAAAATCCAACACTTAACTATATAATCTTGTGTTCAATGGGATCATATCAATCTTCATTTATTCCTATGATCCTTAAAGTTTATGATTCAGAAGCAAAAAAACCTATAACCATGACCTCATGAAGAAGTCGTAAAAGTCAGAATACATACCTGTTATTGTAACCTCCACCAACGTTCACTTTACTCACATACATTTTTTGGAAGTTGAACAAATTATAAATGTTTAAATTAAAAACCACATTATACACAACTTATAGATCAATGACAGTCACAAACAAACTTCAGCATTTAACAGGTCACACTTAAATCACAAATATTCCTTTTTTTCTTTTTGTACCCAAAGCTGAACCAATATAAACAAATGCTGTACTGTTAAGTGACAAAGTTTTTAAATACTGACACTAAACTATAAACTGCAGGTACCTTCCAGTTCAAAATACCTGGTCAAAAGACCGATAGGAACAAAACATATGGACCGTCCCTGCAGTGTACTACAATGCTGCATAAAGGTAGAGTTGAGAACACATGTTAAGAAATGTTGTGTAGAGATTACTCTGTATGTACAATCAAATAGAATAAGTCGAATAAATCAATACATTCAGGGTATTAAAGTTCCAAATGAAATATAAACATTTACAATATGTATAATGTGAAGATAAGTTTAAAAATTCAAGGAATGCACAACTTTCACTTGAGTTAACTTATTAAGTGATTAAACTAGGAGCTTAATATGTGTTTCTATACCACAATCTGTGTTTCTATACCACAATATGTGTTACTATACCACAATCTGTGTTTCTATACCACAATAGGTGTTTCTATACCACAATCTGTGTTACTATACCACAATCTGTGTTTCTATACCACAATATGTGTTTCTGTACCACAATATGTGTTTCTATACCACAATCTGTGTTTCTATACCACAATAGGTGTTTCTATACCACAATCTGTGTTACTATACCACAATAGGTGTTTCTATACCACAATATGTGTTACTATACCACAATATGTGTTACTATACCACAATATGTATTTCCATACCACAATAGGTGTTTCTGTACCACAATATTTGTTACTATACCACAATCTGTGTTTCTATACCACAATCTGTGTTTCTATACCACAATAGGTGTTTCTATACCACAATCTGTGTTTCTATACCACAATCTGTGTTTCTATACCACAATAGGTGTTTCTATACCACAATCTGTGTTACTATACCACAATAGGTGTTTCTATACCACAATATGTGTTACTATACCACAATATGTGTTACTATACCACAATATGTATTTCCATACCACAATAGGTGTTTCTGTACCACAATATTTGTTACTATACCACAATCTGTGTTTCTATACCACAATAGGTGTTTCTATACCACAATCTGTGTTTCTATACCACAATAGGTGTTTCTATACCAAAATAGGTGTTACTATACCACAATCTGTGTTTCTATACCACAATAGGTGTTTCTATACCAAAATAGGTGTTTTTATACCACAATAGGTGTTTCTATACCACAATATTTGTTACTATACCACAATCTGTGTTTCTATACCACAATAGGTGTTTCTATACAACAATATGTGTTTCTATACCACAATATTTGTTACTATACCATATATGTATTTCCATACCACAATAGGTGTTTCTATACCACAATAGGTGTTTCTATACCACAATCTGTGTTACTATACCACAATCTGTGTTTTTATACCACAATAGGTGTTTCTATACCACAATATTTGTTACTATACCACAATATGTATTTCCATACCACAATAGGTGTTTCTATACCACAATATTTGTTACTATACCACAATCTGTGTTTCTATACCACAATAGGTGTTTCTATACCAAAATAGGTGTTTTTATACCACAATAGGTGTTTCTATACCACAATATTTGTTACTATACCATATATGTATTTCCATACCACAATAGGTATTTCCATACCACAATCTGTGTTTCTATACCACAATCTGTGTTTCTATACCACAATAGGTGTTTCTATACCACAATAGGTGTTTCTATACCACAATAGGTGTTTCTATTTAAAATTACCATTATAGCCATCAAGTAGTTCTAAATGACTATCATCCTTATGAAGAATACTTCATGGTTATTTTTGAATGACCCTGACAGATCATTTAGAATATTTTTACAATATAACCCTAAGAGAATATTTCAATGTTTATTACCATAAGCCTCATTAAACTGTCCTTACTTTTGTTTGCTTGACATTTAAACGAAAAATAACTAAGCTTGTATCATCCGATAAAGAGGACACTATGTAAGTTTCTTTTTTGATAAAATAATACAGAAAACAAAAGGTGCCATCCCTTAAACAAGATTATTACGTTGGGTTTTCCCTCAGGGTAATATTCCAGTTGTTGGGTGGGGGTTACAATATCCACCATCACCTAGATCCTTAGATAGACCTTACAAGTAAACAGTATATATTTAAGATAAGTATTATCAGATCTGTGTGTTTGTATCAATATAAAATATTGCTTTGTTGTTAGAATAAACATCTTTTGTTCCTCCAGAACCCTGGCGTCCATCAGTTAAATATTGTAGATTCTGATATACAGGCTGATCTGTATCTACACTATTTGCCTAATTTAACTTAATTAAACCTTGTAAATACAAGACAAGCAGATTAATGTCCAACACTAATACTCAAACATCAGTTCTTATACTTGTACATCTACATAAAAAGGGGACAATTAATCAAAATTATATAAGAGCTAAAGAGTGCCATCACCCTTATATTTTAGTGTTGCATATTAACTTTACAGATCATTTGGTGCAAATGTTAATAGAGACAATATCACAAGATGACATATTAACTCTATTTACCACCAACAGCAGACAATAATCAGCATGGAAAAAAACAACTTACTTTTAAAGCTTGGTAATATTTAAAAAGTCTGTTTGTGGGTTTTTTCCTTATTCAAAAGTAAAAGTATTTACATCTTTGGCTTTCATTAGGAAATAAGATAAATGCTGATTTATATTACTGAATGATATGTTTCCTACTGAAGAATAGGCAGTGCCATGAACAGTGTGCATCATTACTTGATTGAGATGTGTACACAACCAATCATCATGTTGAGAAATTAACATGTAAATGAAGCTTAGGAAATAAAATAAATGCTGTTGCAATTAATTGGATGATTTCATGATTCAACCAAAATCATTTAAACTCTTTTATTGACAGCAAGATTTTATAAATTTTATGATTACTTTTGTTGATGTATTTGAAATAATACAAACATATACAAACAATATTTGATTGATTTGGTTATCATGAATAACTTAATATTCCTAAGTCGGATTAATTTGTGCAAAGCAGGCTAAGAGTTAGAAACTGATCCTGGGCTAGTAAATATGCTATGCTTGAACTTCAGACCCTCTGGCCCTGGTGCCAAAGCTGTACCTACTGCACTACCAGGGCAGGTCAGAATAGGGGGAAAAATCTAGATATTTTATTTTGTTAACTCTAACAGTATGATTTTTATCAATTTATCCATATTTACTTTAAAACAGACAAAAATAAGTCCTGTTCTATAATTATTAAACTGATTTCTTTAAATCTATAAAGTCTGTTAAAAATATGTATCAAGTAGTTAATAACTGAGTACTGGTTCTACCCAGGAAATGTGTTATCATGCCCACAATGGAAATAAAGGCTTCAGTTATCTATCTTGTAAGTTGTACCTTTAATATGATTGACCTGTACAGTTAGTCTATATTCTTCTGATATATGAAAGCTGCATTATTTAGATAGCTAGATACTGCCTATTGTTAATATACTGTAAGTGCCCCTGGTCATGCACTGTATTGTGTTTATTCAAAGCCTACAGGGTTCATGGTTGAGAAACCTTTAGAGATGCTTGATTAGATATTTTGTTTTGAAAGTACCTGTACATAACAGCAACAGTACCTGATCTGGTAGCCCAATCAGCTGAGCGTCGGCTCCAGGTTACGAGCGGCCCTTTGGGTTTGATCCCAGGCTTGCAACAAACCAAAGTTGTTAAAAAATGGTAGTGGTATACAAACACTAGAGCAAATATTATAAAAGTTCTGTGACTGGTTGGCCTGGTGTCAGGATAATGTGACTGAGTGCGGTATCATGACAGGTGTTCATGGCATGCACACAGTGAAGGCAGAACTATATTCAACTGGACACGGTCTCCAAATAACTGAAATACTGTTGTTCCGACAATAAACCCAACATACAAACATCACTGCAACAGAGTTATGGTTATTTTCATGACATCCAGCTACTAGTATATTTGGCAGCAGAAGAAAAGAAAAGTCAGGGTAGAACCACTGCACACCACAGCTCAGCTTGAAGAAATTTCCCCATAAAATGTTTCTAGACACCAAGGACTTGAACCAGCATGGTATGTAGATAATGAAGTCAGAGCTGTTTCAAATCTGTAACTCTTTACTCTCAGCCACAGCATCCCTTAAATAAGTGAAAAAATGCTGCATTACCCTAAACTGGGCCTAAAATAGATGTATTTCAAGTCTTTTTGCAACATATATGATGAAGTGACTACCATGACCCTTTAAGGAAGGTTGGTGATTGTATTTCTTTGGAGAGTTCTCAAATTTTTAAAGTTCAGTAAGGTCAGTGAATGATGTTGAGTAGGGTCATTGAATAGACCTAAAGTTAAAAAGCTCTGCAGAACCACTGGCCTGACAGCTCCCTTGCACATTAATAAATATTTTGAATTGCTGGTAAACCATATATTAAAGGTGGTATCCGACATTTTGCCTATATTGAATACTCTTACCTATATCTAAGCATCGCTTTTGGAAATTTGGTCATATTTTTGGCATAAACCCATACTTTAGTCTTTATAAAACCAATTTTGAACACAAACTTTATGGTCAGACTGTACTAATCCCCAAAGAATTATTCTCAATGTTCAGCCATTACAACTCTATAAAAGTGTGATAGTGGTCTAAAAATAGATATAGACGTTGGAGCAGATTACCCGAATGACTATATAAAAGTAGGTGGTCACATGGTTTTCTTAGCAAAAAAATAGCTATCTTTGCAGCATGGCTTGGAAACACCTGTTTGCAATGACAAGTGAGGATTCATCTTTAGATGGTTCACACAGATCTTTGGTATCAATGAACAGTATTTTGCAGGACCTTTTCATGTACCATTGACTTACTTGGTTATTTTAGAAAAACATTTTGGATCAAACTGTCAGAAACCACCTTTAAGTCAGAACGAACCAATAAATCACAAAAATAATTTTATTGAAGTTAGATAACAAGTAAATTACACACTTATAGGTTTTTACCGCGATTTACCACATAATCTTCTAGCTTTGTCATTTATTTACATCTTAGAAGTAATATAAAGATGTTGGTGCTAAAAATAATGAAGACGGTAATTTTGATTATGAATAAAGAAGTGATACACGAGATCTTTTAATCTTGAAAATAAGATTACAAGAACTGAACAATGACCAGTTTTTAGGTGGTGTGGCTTGTGAATAAATTAAGTATGTTAAACTGCTTCCTATAAAACTTACTAACCCAAACAACACTTTTCAGTGCTTTGTTTCCTAATTCTAAAACAAATTGAATTCAATCAGTACTTACATTTCCATCAACTCAGTATCTCATAAAACAGTTCCCTGTGATCTACAACCTGTTGAACAAGAAACTAATTTGGCCACTGATTTAACAATGCAAATTTTGATCTAAGGAATTTCATTTACCCTGGGGGAGAATTTTTTTATCTTTTGTCATCTTTGTGTTGAAATTCTAAATATAAAAAATATTTGTGCAAGGTATACCACTAAAAGATGATGAAATTGATTTGTCTATTACTTCTTCCCTTATTGTTATCAAAGTTTATAGGAGATCTTCAGAAAGTACTGAGCCATGTTGTTTTCTGAACAAACAACAGCAGCTGCTGTGTGCTCTTTATACAAGCATGTTTTTTGCTTAATTTAGGTACTACTGCTGGCTAGATAGGCATAACATGATAAGGATGATAATAAATCATATATTCACAACAAAAGGTTTAACTTCAGCCATCCTTTCATTCTCACTAGCCAGCCCAATCATGTGTATAAAAAGTTAAATTGAGTTATTAACTTCCAAAGGAAATGTGTCGAAAATATTTTTAAAAATGTCTAAGTACAAACATTTAGTGCCAAATCTAGGGATTGAACCTTTGAGGACCAATTTGCATCAAAGATTAATTGCTTTCAATCAATCATGTGATGCTCCAATCCCAAGGCCTAGTGATAATCAATATGACAAGATGATGCTCACCAAAATATGGAAAATAATCAAGACATCACAGAAAACAAAAAAATTGCCTGCAATGTTTGTCTTTTTCAATCTGTTTCATTTATCTGTTTTTAACTAGAACTATCGCTGAATGTGATTCATACCCCCACCAATGTCCTTGACAAAGCTGGTACATTTTAGGGTAAGGTGGGTTCTGCACATTGCCCAGTTGGGGTGAACATTTGAGTCAAGTTTGAAGAAAATCCTTACATTAGTATAGAATTTATAGAGCGGACCTGACATATTGTCTAGTATTGATTGTAAGTAAATTAAACAAGAGGGCCATGATGGCCCTTAATCGCTCACCTGATGACACAGGCTTTACGTAGGCTCAAATCTGGCATTAAGTAATTAAGAGTAATTTACTTAAGAAATCTTTGGTGAAGATTGGACCATTAGTGTGGCCACTGGGTTGATAACATTTTCTAGAATTTTACCAAGTAACCTACTGAATCCACATGACTCCTTTCAAAACATATGTAAGATTTCATACTGGCAAACATGATGGTCAAGTTTGGTGAAGACTGGGCCATCAATGTAGCCTCTTAAGTGTTTTCACAAGCTTTTTCTAAAATTTGACCTAGTGACCTACTTTATGACCCCACGAAACCCAATAACGAACTCATCCAAGATTTCATGCAGACAAACATTCTGACCAAGTTTGGTGAAGATTGGGCTATAAATGTGGCCTCTAGTGTGTTCACAAGCTTTTTCTAAGATTTGACCTAGTGACCTACTTTTTGACCCCACGTGACCCAGTTACGAACTCATCCGAGATTTCATGCAGGCAAACATTCTGACCAATTTGGTGACGATTGGGCTATAAATGTGGCCTCTAGTGTGTTCACAAGCTTTTTCTAAGATTTGACCTAATGACCTACTTTATGACCCCACGAAACCCAATAATGAACTCATCCAAGATTTCATTCAGACAAACATTCTGACCAAGTTTGGTGAAGATTGGGCTATAAATGTGGCCTCTAGTGTGTTCACAAGCTTTATCTAAGATTTGACCTAGTGACCTACTTTTTGACCCCACGTGACCCAGTTACGAACTCATCCGAGATTTCATGCAGGCAAACATTCTGACCAAGTTTGAAGAAGATTGGGCTATAAATGTGGCCTCTAGTGTATTCACAAGCTTTTTCTAAGATTTGACCTAGTGACCTACTTTTTGACCCCACGTGACCCAGTTACGAACTCATCCGAGATTTCATGCAGACAAACATTCTGACCAAGTTTGGTGAAGATTGGGCTATAAATGTGGCCTCTAGTGTGTTCACAAGCTTTTTCTAAGATTTGACCTAGTGACCTACTTTTTGACTCCACGTGACCCAGTTACGAATTCATCCAAGATTTCATGCAGACAAACATTCTGACCAAGTTTGGTGAAGATTGGGCTATAAATGTGGCCTCTAGTGTGTTCACAAGCTTTTTCTAAGATTTGACCTAGTGACCTACTTTTTGACTCCACGTGACCCAGTTACGAACTCATCCCAGATTTCATGCAGACAAACATTCTGATCAAGTTTGGTGAAGATTGGGCTATAAATGTGGCCTCTAGTGTGTTCACAAGCTTTTTCTAAGATTTGACCTAGTGACCTACTTTTTGACCCCACGTGACCCAGTTACGAACTCATCCGAGAATTCATGCAAACAAACATTCTGACCAAGTTTGGTGAAGATTGGGCTATAAATGTGGTCTCTAGTGTGTTCACAAGTTTTTCCTAAAATTTGACCTCGTGACCTACTTTTTGACCCCAGGTGACCCAATAATGAACTCATCCAAGATTTCATGCAGACAAACATTCTGACCAAGTTTAATGAAGATTGGATAAAAATTGTGGCCTCTAGTGTGTTCACAAGGTAAATGTTGACGACGAACGACGGACGACGAACGACGCACGACGAACGACGGACGCCGGACGACGGACGAAGCGGTATCACAAAAGCTCCCCTTGAGCATGTTGTGCTCAGGTGAGCTAAAAACTTAAGAAGGGGCATAACTTTGTCAAAATGCAATACAGAGTTATGAAACTTGACCTGCATATCCTAATTGTGCCACTTTATATATATTTTAAGTTTCAAGCAAATACTCTTTCTAGTTTCAGAAATATTCAAATACATGTTAAAATTTAAGAATATTTTCTAAGTCAATTTTTGACCTTCAAGTGTGACCTTGACCTTAAGCCGGCAAAAGAGTAACATGGGTTCTGCACATCCCCTTGTTGAGGTGAACATTTGAGCCAAGATTAAGAAAATCTTTCAATTAGTGTAGGACTTACAGAGCGGACACGACATAATGTCTAATATTTGATTGTTTGATATTTGACCTTCAATTGTGACCTTGACCTTGAGCTGACACATGGGCAACATGGGTTCTGCACATCCCCTTGTTGAGGTGAACATTTCAGCCAAGTTTGATGAAAATCTTTCAATTGGTATAGGATTTATAGAGCGGACACAAAAATGGAGACGGACGGACGGACCGACGGACGGACCGACCGACGGACAGACGGATGGACAGACAAAGCGAATCCATTATAGCCCCCCCCACCACAAAATGTATAATAAAAAAAATGATCTGGTCAAGGTACATGGTGTAAATCCCCAGCAGCTTGCATGTTCTCAATATGTAGACAACAAAATTTATTTTTTATCATCATCAAAGCTACATGAAAGCCTAAAATTATAAAAGTAAATCAAAATGTAATATACAGATAACAAATATCTAAAAGTAAAGCACTTTTTATTAGGTAGCAGACATGGCAAGATTTTGAATTAGTGGATGTTTCTGGATACTCCAGTACCCAGCTTGGGAGACAACTGTGTAAGGCACAGGCTATCTAGATGAAGGCAGCACTGTGACTGCTTCAAGTGAACATAATTTCCAAATGACTTTAAGCCTATTACTGGAACAAGCCAACAAGTTTATAAAAAACACATTAATCAGTAAATTATTACAGTCATGTATTTTGATTATTTTATACCTCTAAACCAAACTCTTGATGCAAAACATCTTGAGAGATCGTTAAAAATAAGCACACATAAAAATCTACCTTGGGTGGTTTTAATCTACCTTAGGTGGTTTTAGCTAAGATATTTTACCACGATAAAACAGAGAAATGTCAAATTCAAATCATACATTAAATCATACAAGTGTTTCAAAAATTGCAACAAAAAAAGATAACAATCTTACACAACCACTGTTTGAAAGACAATAAAGATACCAATGGAATGCCCTTAAGGGTAAAATAAAATTCCTCTTCAAAATTCTTTCTGTAACACTCCACTATTGAATAATGAGCCAGGTTACAGTTGTAACGAAGATTTCAAGTGATCCAAGATTTGGCATTTTTTTCATCTGTTATCTGTTAAGAGATAACAAAAAATGGTAAAAATACTTTGGAAAAGTGTTCAATGCAGAAAGATCTAAAATAAGACACAGACTGTGTGATAAAGCTTGATTAGAAAATGTTTAAAACAAAGCATAAAAATGCCAAGTTCATGTATTTTGACATTCTGATCTGAATTCCGATCTTAAACATTTAAGAGTAAAATAAAGCAGTACGCTGTGGTTTTTAAAGGTCATGATCATGGTTTTATACCTGTAGTTGTTTAGTTAGGTTTGTTATAAAAATATACAATGGTTTGCATTGAACTGCCACCTGTACATAGTTTGTTGATTTCAAGGAAAACAACACCTGTGAATTTTGGAGATTTGAAGGTCAAGATATACAAAAATAAAGACAGATCAGACACTGGTAGGCAGTGATGGTGACAGGTGTTATAATCTTTGATGGTATTCTCAGTGATTTCCATAAATCTAGCAACCTGGACGACTGTGGGCTCACTTGGTCAGTGATGGCATGCCGACCTGGACAACCATAGACTCACTTGGCAAGTGATGGCATGCCAACCTGAATGACCATGGACTCACTTGGCAAGTGTTGGCATGCCAACCTCGATGACTGTGGACTCACTTGGCAAGCGATGGCATGCCAACCTGAATGACCATGGACTCACTTGGCAAGTGCTGGCATACCAACCTGGACAACCATAGACTCACTTGTTAAGCAATGGCATGCCAACCTGAATGACCATGGACTCACTTGGCAAGTGATGGCACTCCAACCTGAATGACCATGGACTCACTTGGCAAGTGATGGCATGCCAACCTGAATGACCATGGACTCACTTGGCAAGTGATGGCATGCCAACCTGGATGACCATGGACTCACTTGGCAAGTGATGGCATGCCAACCTGAATGACCATGGACTCACTTGGCAAGTGATGGCACACCAACCTGAATGACCATGGACTCAATTGGCAAGCATTGGCATGCCAACCTGGATGACCATGGACTCACTTGGCAAGTGATGGCACACCAACCTGAATGACCATGGACTCACTTGGCAAGCATTGGCATGCCAACCTGAATGACCATGGACTCACTTGGCAAGTGATGGCATATCAACCTAAATGACCATGGACTCACTTGGCAAGTGATGGCATACCAACCTGAATGACCATGGACTCACTTGGCAAGTGATGGCATATCAACCTGAATAACCATGGACTCACTAATGGCAAGTGATAGCATGCCAACCGGGTTTGGTCATTACAGCCATTAAGAATCTATTGCCTCAAGATCACCTTATACTTACTTCACTGTTTATAGGCTGCACAGTTCCCATACAAATCCTTTTCATCTGTTGCTAGAATGTACCTACCCTATTTGTCCTAACCCCATCTATTTGTGGTTATCAGGCCAAGAGTATACAGTGTTGATGCCAAGAGAATTATCCTTCACTATGTTAAGACAAGATTTAATGTTGCAATGTTTAGGAACATGTTACCTGTCTTAGAACTGTCTGTTCATTGCAGGCAAGTTGATTACTGACAATAAAGTATCCATTGCTAAATGAAAATTTTCTAAATATTTGCCTTTGTTGTTTCCTTCATTTAAAATTCCTGAAAAAAGTACTTTCTTACACTCTACAATGATGCATAGAATAAAGAGAAGATTGTTTTTTCCATCAGTAGGAAGATAAATTCAATATCCTGGAGATGCTTGGTTGAAGGATTAAAAATGTAAATAAACAGAACTGGGACATTGCATTACTTTTTCAGACCTTGGTTGATTTCTAGAAAATTATTATTTATTATCAAGGTACCAAAAATGTTTATTATATAGGGCTGTAAAGTTACTTTGTCATCACAGTTAGTCATATTTGCAATATAGTAAATTGTTAATAGTAAACACAGTGCTATTGTTTTATGCTAATGCAGCAGACCTAACAAAGTTCACCTATTCCTTGTGTGATAAAAAGTAGTCAGCGTGTTCATGCTAGGATTTAAAACTGAAAGGCAGTCACACAATAAAACTCCTGTAGTAGAATCATCCCAGCCTGTTGGGATCCCAGATGTCTAAAAACTTGTATGCCCCTTTATCTCACAAGTGACAAGAAGCCATCCGGATCAGAAAACATAAATCGACTATGAACCGGGATGAATGGACATACAAGCTCTCACACATCTAGGAACCCATTTTTGTCAGCGCACCTGCTGACAGAGTCAATGATTTTCGCTCACAGCAGAATCTCTTATGATGGCATCAGAAGTCGTCAAAACTGTTAGAAGCAAGTTATTTCAGTAATAGTGTTAAAAGAACTTACTGCTCATGCAAAATTAGTTTATGGATTATTTTTCAGCTAATTTGTTGAGTTTATTGTCCCAACAAGAGTATTTTAGTTATTTGGAGTTGGTGTCCCCTTCAAGCAGATATAATGCTGTCTTCACTGTGAATAGCATGCTGTGAACACCTGTGAACTACCACACCTAGTCACATTATGCTGACGTTGGGCCAACCAGTCATGGATATACCCTTATATTTGCTTGAGTGTTAGCAAGGGAGCTCTACAACTACCGTTTTTAAGAACTATGACATGATCGGACCCAGGTCAATCTACACAATTTTGCATTTACCGATAATCATAAAACAAGAAAAAATTAATTCTAAAGTAAGTTCATTCCAACTTAAATCAATCATAAGCTTAGATACCAGTGAAAACAAAGATTATGGTGATGACTATTATAAGTATTTTAATATAATGATGCCAATAGAACTTGAGATTCAAAGCCTTTCAAATAAATGTCATATATATTCAACCTTCCATGAATATCTCCTCAAATAATTTTATAAATTCACATTAATTTAAAAAAAACAACAACTAAAAGTGTTATTTTCACCTTGATGTTTAGCAATGACAAGTTAAAAATGTATCATATATCAGGCAAGAGACTTCTATTTAAAGACTGAAATGATGAAGCATGAGTCTCTCAAGCCCAGTGTCAGTTACATGGACAGGTTTTCACTCCATTTACCATCGACAAGATGATCATCATCAAGCTAGCACAAAATAAGCAGGTCTGCAAAGAGTGTAGATCCAGATCAGCAAGCGATTACGTAAAGCTGACTTAATCAGGTTCTGCACTATAGGAGAATCACAACCATTGTTTTGGTAACATATTTCTCTGTGTGCATTTGTTTGTTTTTATTTCAAAATACATTTCACAGCGTCCAATTATAGTTATTAAAGCCTTCTCAAGTTTTTTTGGTGGATAAAGACCCCCAAAAAATGTTTAGGTACAGAACCATTAGCTAACTGTAATGGTCAGCTAGAAGACCTTCTTGTGTTGAGTCCTTGGTTCTTGCTGTAAGAGGCTAAGCAATCAGAGAAGTTACAAGTAGGTAACTCTACCATTACACCATGGGTGCCCCATGAATAAAAAATTAAAATTGGGATCTTGTCTCAGTTTAAGTTGTTTACAAATGTAGCACATGATAAGTTTCGAAATAGACCAAATCTGTTGGGTGCAAAAAAAGTGATATTCTTCATTGCCACATTTTTATTTTCTACTTATTTACTAAATGAAGGTATGTGACACTGAAAACATTTCATAAAATTAAAAAAAAGATGTAGTTAACTTGAAAGTTCTTACTCAATGCTGCTCGTTGATGTCATAGATTTGTTTGTAATTTGTCATACAATGACACAAACATGATTTCAGAATGGTGAATCCAATATCTCCATATGCAGCATAGTTTGCTATTTTAGAACATGAGAATCTGTAGAACCGATGAATGAACATCAAATAAATGCTAATTATAAAAGGGCTTTTATTTATACTCCAGACAAAATTTAAACATTAAAAATAACAAAGGGCAATAACTCCTTAATTATGCATTATGGTTATGGTTCTTGTACACTGCTTTTTTCCTCATTGAGATCTATCTATCTTTGAAGTTTGATGTTGATAACTCTTTTTAGTTTTTGTAATGCTCTAGACAAAAAATTTAAATATAAAAAATAACAAAGGGCAATAACTCCTAAATTATGCAAAACAGAGTTAGGACTCTTGTACAATGCACTTCTCCACATTAAGATCTGTCAGAAGTATGAAGTTTCATTCACATAACTTTTACAGTGTATGTGTAGTGCTCTCCATATGCAGCATAGTTTACAGTTTAAAATAAAAAAGTCTTCATCATTTCCATGATTTGAGAATGGGGAATCCAATCTCTCCATGTGCAGCATAGTTTACAGTTTAAAACAAAAAAAAGTCTCCAGCAGTTCGGCACCTATTCTTCACCTGCAGATAAATAAGGAATCTAGTTACCCAGACCATTTTTGTAGTAAACAGTTTTGTACAATAAAAATATGGGCACTAAATTCTGTTGTAGAAAGATTAGATTTAACGTAAGATTAAAAGTGTAAATTTAGGAAAAACCCTTGTTGCAAAGAAACGATGATAAATTTGAATGGGTATATCACGATTTACATGTACTGAGTTACCATTGAAGTAGTGATAAAAATAATCATAACTACAGCAGAAGCAAGACTCTGTCTATGGCCTGTAACTTTCTCCAATCAAAGTGCTAAAAATGTGCTGTTTGGGTGTGTAAGTTTTACCCCGTTTAGTGATAAAAGGTATGCAAATAAGGGTTAGGTACTTATTTCATGGTAAATCATTTGCACATGCATTCGAAAGCTGCCAAGTCTTCAGATGGAAACCAAATCTTCTAAATATAAATTATATGTTGGGAAAAAAAAGTTTCAAATCAATCATTAACATCCGATTATAGAAACTATTATAACATATAATACTTTTCACATGATTGAAATTTAAATAAAATTAGGTCTAAAATAAATGCTTGTAAGTGCTACTGACTACACCCAAAATACAATGAGTCCAAAATTTCTACTATGTATTTATTTTATCAACGCTACACCCCTGTCATCTGAATTGAAATTTAAGAGTGCAAACCTGGTATAGAGCCGTAGAAGGCAGCATGGCCCTGTCTAGGATATCACAAACATTTTGGCTTAATATATAATGCATAGTCAGTAGAACACTCATTTTATTAACAGCTATCATCCTCCATTTGCCCATTATGTCATTGAGTGAGGCTTGCATAGGATATAGCAACTATCTTGGCCAAGCATATAATGAATAGTCTGTGGAGCACTCATTCTAAAAAAAATATTCTCACTTCTTTTGGTCCTTTTCTCTTATCACTAAATGATATTCCAGTGCAGCATTGTCTAGCCTCCTTCAATGTACATACTTTTTTCTGTACACACACTTTTTCCCAGGCACGAGGACTGACTGTGGGTAGTCAAGGTCATGCAGTAGTCAAGGTCATGCATGGTAAAATCCTTTGTGCCAAAATTCATCTGTCTCCTAAATTGACACTATCGCAAGCAACTGTGACACGCTGGAGTGGTATAATAACATGTAAGCAATACCACCTTTAAAGGTGATATCTGACAGTTTGGACCAAAGTTTTGTTACTCAAACAACCAAATAAATTTTGGTTACATGAAAAGATCGGAAAAAATACTGTTACACCTACATCTTTATTAAAAGTGAAGCACAACAATCCACTTGCCATGACAAACATGTATTTCCTATCCAAGTCAAGCTGCAGTTAGCTATTTTTAAACTGAGGAAACCAGGAGACCACTTACCAGCGGTTGACACTAACATTTTAGCCAGGTATCCCAATGGGACACCTGCTTTGAAATATAGGAATCCCTTCTGAAAATAGGGAGTCCCTGATAATAATGCTATATGAACTTTTTTACTGTTTTAATAAAACAAAACAACATTCAAGTTTTGAAACATTTATTCAATCAATGGAAGAAAGGAGGCATTTGTATGCCTTCTGCTGTAACAGCAAAAGGTCATGTTAAAAGGTTCTAAATCGCTGTCAAATTAAATAATACTCGGATGCACAGCTTCGCTCCTTTGCGGTAATCACGCCTTTTGGTGGCCCAATCAAGTAATTATACAGTGCCTACAGTCGTCCTTAATTGCTTCCGATGCATCAGGATGCTACAAACATGTTTTAAGAGTAAACAGATGCCGATCAATTAAGATTTATTACTTTTCTACACCTCTGTCAAAACGCCATATTGAAATTAGTCGCGCACACGAGCAAACGTGTCATCGGCAGAATTAGAGCACCTGTTTCTGAATTAATTATGCAGGCTCCGCCTACTGTATTGTTTTTCTCCTAGCAGAACTACAGAAGGTAATCGATGCGCGCGCGTGTGTGTTTGTGTGTGCATGTATGAATCTGTTCTCATTAATATGCAAGACTCCGCCCGTTGTCGTCTTTTCTCGCTTTTTATGAAGCTGTAGGCGATTTTGACCGACGCACGGGTAGAAATGACCCCCGCTGTTTATTGATGTGCGTCAGTTAGGAGTATTTCTGAATTTTCGTGCGTCAAAACCCGGGAGCTCGGGTCAACCGAACACCCTGTTTGCTGTTCCAATTTCACCTCTTTTGTTTTTGCTTTTTTGTCGGTGGTTCATTTACTCCATCGAGGAACCGCCACATTCTGATGATTTATTTACTTTCAACCTTTCTAAAAAAAACGCGAAAATACGTGACATTTCTTTTAGCAGAACACCGCTTCCGGTGTCATTCGGATACAAAGGCTTTATTCTCTTATAAGTATTGACCGTAACTGTGCGATTTTTAGCGATAATAGGTTACTAATGAGAACAATTTTTTTTAACTGCTTATATCGGTTTGCGATGATTTTGTATGTTCTGTTTCCTTCTTTTTCGAAAAGTTAGTGTCCCGACGGAACACCTGGCATTTGAAGTTTGGAATCCCTTCCCAATAGTTGGTGTCCTCGGGATCCCGGGACACCGTTAGTGTCGACCACTGCTTACTTTTGAGATCACATTATATAATCATCCGAACTACCCACAGTGACATTTATATCTTTTTTTCAGAAGAAATCTCATGCATATATATAGATTCAAAAAAGAATGAATATTTACAGCGATATCATTCATGATTTACACAATCTAAAAATTGAGATGGTGTCCAAAATCATTTTTACTTTGACTAGAATATGAGTTTATGAAAAAGTTATGAACAAAACAAGAGTGTGATGTTGTAACATGTATTTGCTATATGCAAACTGTTAGATACCACTTTTAATGTACTACTGCATTGCCAATTGTCAATTTTGGTTCTTCCTAAAATTGATTTCATCAATAGTATATACATTTTTACATAAGTGTATTCATGCTAACAATATATATTTCAGCTAATTGAGGTTTCAACAATAAACTTTGTCTATTTGTAATTATATGTATAGGGAAAATATTCTACCAATAGGAGTCAGTACAATATAATTAAGTATTGTCTTATAAGTTGTAACATAGGCCTATGTCATCATCCTAAAGGACAAAAAACATAAACTAATTTATCTATGAGGCCCAAGGCAAAAAGATGTAAATTTGGAATAAACAACAATGGATTGTTGTAAGCCAGGTCTAAAAATGTTACCGGACAAAGCCAGTTCTAAAGATGTTACCGGACAAAGCCAGGTCTAAAGATGTTTCCAGACAAAGGCAGGTCTAAAGATGTTACCGGACAAAAGCAGGTCTAAAGATGTTACCTGACAAAGGCAGGTCTAAAGATGTTACCGGACAAAGCCAGGTCTAAAGATGTTACCGGACAAAGCCAGGTCTAAAGATGTTACCGGACAAAGCCAGTCTACAGATGTAACCGGATAAAGCCAGGTCTAAAGATGTTATCGGACAAAGCCAGGTCTAAAGATGTTTCCAGACAAAGGCAGGTCTAAAGATGTTACCGGACAAAGCCAGGTCTAAAGATGTTACCTGACAAAGGCAGGTCTAAAGATGTTACCGGACAAAGCCAGGTCTAAAGATGTTACCGGACAAAGCCAGGTCTAAAGATGTTACTGGACAAAGCCAGTCTACAGATGTTACCGGACAAAGCCAGGTCTAAAGATGTTATCGGACAAAGCCAGGTCTAAAGATGTTACCGGACAAAGCCAGGTCTAAAGATGTTACCGGACAAAGCCAGGTCTAAAGATGTTATCGGACAGTTTGGGCCATTTTTTTTCGCTCTAATGCAACCAATTAAATCACTGTTACCTGAAAAGAGCCTGCAAAATGTTTTCTGGATCCTATTTCTATGTGGAGAGTAAATAATAACATTTACAACAATGTATCTCCTATCTGACTTACCTTTGCGATCACCGTTTATGATCATCCGGCCGATTTGCTCTCATATCTGAATCTATTTTTATCCAAAATCCTAAAATGTTTATTTACAGATCTCGACATAATGGACATTTAAACAGATGTATTTCACATTTTACACCATCTAACAATTTACATACTGTAATAAACAGCCTTTACTTAAACAGAGTTGTAAGTTTATATGCATTATTTATAAATATTATTTATACACAAATACCACACAGCAAAGGTTAGATGTAACATGCTGATAGCAAAAACTGAATACTGCTATAACAATTATTACCTTGCAAAATACATTCAATATGGTAAGCATTACTTATACGAGTGTAAACTTGATGAGAATGGATTTAATATGCCACTTTTAAAAATGTATATTTACCACCTAAATATTTTACCCCCAATTGTAAGGTATCAGGTTATACCGCTCATGCTGTCAAACTGTGTCTTGACCGATTTGTGTCACGTGTAGATGAACTGAGGTAAAGCATGACATGTATCCATTCATCTCCACAGGACAGTTGGCAAGTAAACAATTTCTTTTCACAAATAACTTGTTTTTGTTTGTCTCAAGTTACATACTATGTATCTAACTTCAAGATATGGGTTCCGGCTCACAAACAGCACAGGCTATTTTGAGGAAAAACAGTTATTGCTTAAGATAGACCCACTTACCGCTTCTTTGTAGAACCACTGCTACACTGGCAAACTGATCAGAAAGATTCAACACATCAATACAATCTGACCATATAGGTAGGTCTTGTTCTCACACAGTGGTCGACACTAACGGTGTCCCGGGATCCCGAGGACACCAACTATTGGGAAGGGATTCCAAACTTCAAATGCCAGGTGTTCCGTCGGGACACTAACTTTTCGAAAAAGAAGGAAACAGAACATACAAAATCATCGCAAACCGATATAAGCAGTTAAAAAAAATTGTTCTCATTAGTAACCTATTATCGCTAAAAATCGCACAGTTACGGTCAATACTTATAAGAGAATAAAGCCTTTGTATCCGAATGACACCGGAAGCGGTGTTCTGCTAAAAGAAATGTCACGTATTTTCGCGTTTTTTTTAGAAAGGTTGAAAGTAAATAAATCATCAGAATGTGGCGGTTCCTCGATGGAGTAAATGAACCACCGACAAAAAAAGCAAAAACAAAAGAGGTGAAATTGGAACAGCAAACAGGGTGTTCGGTTGACCCGAGCTCCCGGGTTTTGACGCACGAAAATTCAGAAATACTCCTAACTGACGCACATCAATAAACAGCGGGGGTCATTTCTACCCGTGCGTCGGTCAAAATCGCCTACAGCTTCATAAAAAGCGAGAAAAGACGACAACGGGCGGAGTCTTGCATATTAATGAGAACAGATTCATACATGCACACACAAACACACACGCGCGCGCATCGATTACCTTCTGTAGTTCTGCTAGGAGAAAAACAATACAGTAGGCGGAGCCTGCATAATTAATTCAGAAACAGGTGCTCTAATTCTGCCGATGACACGTTTGCTCGTGTGCGCGACTAATTTCAATATGGCGTTTTGACAGAGGTGTAGAAAAGTAATAAATCTTAATTGATCGGCATCTGTTTACTCTTAAAACATGTTTGTAGCATCCTGATGCATCGGAAGCAATTAAGGACGACTGTAGGCACTGTATAATTACTTGATTGGGCCACCAAAAGGCGTGATTACCGCAAAGGAGCGAAGCTGTGCATCCGAGTATTATTTAATTTGACAGCGATTTAGAACCTTTTAACATGACCTTTTGCTGTTACAGCAGAAGGCATACAAATGCCTCCTTTCTTCCATTGATTGAATAAATGTTTCAAAACTTGAATGTTGTTTTGTTTTATTAAAACAGTAAAAAAGTTCATATAGCATTATTATCAGGGACTCCCTATTTTCAGAAGGGATTCCTATATTTCAAAGCAGGTGTCCCATTGGGATACCTGGCTAAAATGTTAGTGTCAACCGCTGTCACAACAAAAGATTATGGAGCAAGACACCTGTAGCCGAGGGGTAGTCATGTACTTGCAACTCCTCCAATAGCTGGCCAATCACAACATAGGTTCAAGTCACAGTCTGGCTGTGTTTACCTAATGTGAGAAGATCTTCCAGATGACCTGCAGTGCATCAGTGGTTCTACCCGGACAAATGACGGGCGTCTCCCTCCACCCCAAATAGCTAGGCGTCGCTCTAATAACCATAATTGTGTCACTGTAATGCATTTCTTAAAAGAAAAAAATAAAGACTATGAAGATTGTAAGACTGCCTCTCCATCTGTAGTGCCACCCACCATGGTGAATTAAAATAAAGTTAAATGCATCTTATCACCTAAATTGATAGATGATAAAATGCAGAAAATATCAGATTAAACTCACACCAATCTTCCAGTCAGGTGACAATTGTTTTTTTGTTTAATGTTAGTTTTTTTGTTACATCACACTAGCATTATTATAGTCATACAGCTAATTATTGATTGAGGAAAACCCCAGCCAAATGTCTGGGTAGAACCACTGGCACATTACCGGCTGAGCAAAAAATGCAGATGATGGAGATTTATAAAATGCAAGATGTTAGATGACCCTATAACAGTTGAATATTGAGGATCTGACATAATAATGGTAGTGTTACTGTGATTTTCTGATCAAATTTTGCACAATTTTGACACAATAAAGTCATATCAGATGCAGTCAGAAGAGCATGTTGCATTTTTTGTGATGCAACTAAAATTGCAACTAAAAAGTTATACCTTTTATAAACATAAACAACCATCATCACAAAACTTCAAAACATAAACACATATTAATATTTTCTCACAAAAAGTCCAACATAATTTTAACCTATTGAGTGTCATAAAACTTACACAAACTATTCCTGCTGACTAATAAAAACAAGATAGAATTACATAACCTTAACAACCAGTCATGAATAACACTAAACCTGCATAGATGAATTGATACAACAGGCAGTTTTATTAGTTTATATCCAGATCAGCTAAGATCTGACTGTTCAGGATTTGCACCATTTGCTGCTGAATCTCTGGAAATACATCCAGGCACTTTATTTTTTACGTAGATGTAAGAAGATGACAGAACTAATGTGAGTTATTATTAACAAAATGTAGAATGATATGGATAATGTACATCACTTAAACAAAATCATCTGAACCGAAACAAGTGTTTCCACCCACAAACAGGCTGTAGCCAAGATGAGAAGAGCAATCAGTCCTCTGACTATTTCAAAAGAACAAAATAATGCCAATTTAGAGACAATATTATCCTTGAACATTTACAAAAGCAGTGAAAAAAAAGTCACTGCTTTTTCTTGTAAAGGCCATTGTTCAACCTGTCTTAACCAACCACCTGCTTGTGACATCTGGGACTTGACCATTATTCAGAAGATCACATCTTATGAGAGAGACAAAGCTTTAGTTAAAGGTGGTATCTCATAAGTTTGGACCCAGTCTTTCCATTCAAATCACCATTCAAACAACATAATAAACTACTGTTAACTGAGAAGATCCCATGATTGTATAGGCAACGTACAGCTAATTATTGGTGGAGGAAGATCCCAGACATACATCTGGGTAGAACCATTGGTGCACTGCAGCTTAGCTGGAAAACTTCCCCACATGAAAGTTCTCGCCCCGACGGGACTCGAATCCACGCGCTGAGGGGCTGTGGAGTTTCAAGACAGCGACGTTAACGGCTCGGCCACTGGCGCCCCCACTGTTTATTAATGCACTAGATCTGTGTGAATAGAGAAACATAATGCCCCACTCCTCACTGCAGACAGGCATTACCTAAGTGAGTCTTGCTGCAAAGTAAACCGTTTAAACTAGCAACACCATGTGACAACTTACTTTTGATTTCACATTACATGACCATTTTTATTGCTGTTTCAAGCTCAACAATCAAGGTATCTCAAAAAGGTGTATGCTATTATATACACAGGAAATCCTGGCCAGCAAATTAATGAGTGAAAATATCCCTATTACCCAGAATCAATGGGTCTTTTAAATCAATACAAAAATATTTTGATATTTGCATAGAACATTAAAAAGTCTTCATTAAGTAAAAATGTCAACAATTGAAAGCAGCATAGCTTTAGTAAAACTTCAATTTGTTGTGGATTCAAAGTGAAATCATCAAATTTTAATTTACCCAGCACAGGAAACACACAGCTATCAAATGATGCCATTGTTTATGTTTTGTGTGAACTACATTTTAGGCATATTTTTCTTCTGACTTCTGGCAAACCAAACGATCGTGATTTCTGTAAGTATCATTGCACCAGATACATCAGAGGGATGATTGTCCCAAGGACGGAATTACCTGAGGAGTTCCGATCGACAATACATCATGTGGACATAGTAGTCATCATCGATAAGCTGATTGGCTCAAGAGTGGCCCAATGACTTGAATACACGACATGACTGAAGTGATTCACTGTGTCATGTACTGACATAAAGTCTAAACAAATTTTTTTTACACAATGTTATATACTTTTCATAAAAAATCTGGTTAAAAGGGATGAATAATCAATGAGAGAAATTCCTTTCTCTGATTAAATTATGTCACACAATTAGTTGATGTAAATAATTACTAATATTCATTATATATAATTGCAGAAATACATTTCTTTCTAATTTATCTAATGACATTATAAAAGCATACAGTCTAAGTAATTAACAAATCAAATCTGATGACCAAGATGTTTTTAATCATCAATTAATGACTTCTCACATCATCTATGTTTAAAAACAGTCTGTATGACAGGTTTTCTCTATATTTTTATTGTGGCCTGAATATACAATTATATAATTTAAGTAATATAATATAATTAGAACAAATTTTTTGATATAATTCTCTGTAAGTTAACAATTGTGTGCATTAAAGTAAATCTCAGAGGAGAAAATAATCCTGTCCCTAACGGGGATTCGATCCCGGGACCTTCAGATCAGTAGGCTGACACTCAACCACGTCGCTAAAGGGTTAACCCAACAGCAAGGATGTTGGAAGTGCCTTTATGCACTACACTCCTCCCCCTTTACTTTTTTCTGGGCCCAAGCCCATCTCAAGACAGCCACACCAGGCTACTGTTTACTTCTGACACCATTAAAGTAAATCTATGAGAAGAAAATAATCCTGTCCCTAACGGGGATTCGAACCCGGGACCTTCAGATCAGTAGGCTGACACTCAACCACGTCGCTAAAGGGTTAAAACAACAGCACAGCTGTTGGAATAGCCTTTATGCACTACAGTTTAAATCTGTTGTATTTTAAGGTCTTTCTGTTAAAAGAAAACTTGTTATATATACATAGTATACTCTTGATATTTGATACATTACTAACAAACACATGTTACATATCATTATGTGCTGTATCTAGCATGTATTTAGAAAATTTCCTACTTCCCTATCTTGTACAGTTTCTGTGTACAGAAAACAACAGTTAAAAGAGGCATATCTTAAGACATATATACCCACCCAGCCCCCCCAAAAAAATCCATTTTGTGCCATACAACACATTTTATAGAAATTCCTTGAACATACAAGAATTAAAACAATTTTCAAAAAGAGAAATGGAACTTTAACAACATGCTTACATACATGCCCAATAAACATGCCTGTTGAACCTACAACATTTCTTGTTGAACCCTTATTTGTTTTGTTTTTGTTACATCACATCGACACAATTTTGGTCATTTGGCGCCGTATGACCTGTTAAGTGTCGGTGTGGCGTAAAACCCAGATAAATAAAACAACTATGGTCATATTGGCGACCTCCACCAAGCGACCTCCACCAAAGTATTGGTGGAGATAGACACTTATGTCAGGATAGAACATTGAAGGTTTGCTCTATTTGAAAATAGAAGTACAGTAAACATCCTACCTCAGTACTTCTGGTGAAAGAACAAAATCTCAAATCACAGACTGTGACACTGTTGACTTTCTGTTAAAACCTGCTGTTTTCACAATGCAGTAAACCACAACAACCACTTGCAGGTTTTCCACAACTGTTTACATAAAGAATGGAAAGAACAGAGCTAACAAAACACTTATAAAATCACTTCACTCTAAACCATAACTTGACTCTAACCATGCGGTTATACTATATCAATGAATGCTGCATGGAAAAACCCAGCATACCTTCAATGCTTTATGTCTATTTATAGAACACGACTGTACTGAAGGCTACCCCTAAACACCCTAAGATCAGCAATGCACCAACCCATTCGGGATCCCATCCTCAACTGACAGATGTTTGCATGGGGCTTGTCCATTGTGGTTTGTGGGTGGGACAGTATAATGATCACAAGTGGAGTATGAAGCATTGTCAGAGGCTGCCAAGATAAATCAATAGGCAGGGGTGATGGGCAGTAATTGTTCTCACAATTTTTCTGACTGCAGTGTAACACATCATGCATCAAGTCATGCCCCTGGCTCATCTCTGTACAGCCTAAGGATCAGGTTTATCCATTAACACTTACAACTGCTTTCAGACACTGCATTAGGGAAGGTTGATGTCATAACAGCCAAACAGAGATGGACCAGAAATGAATGACTGGGAGAGGAAGAGCATAATTGGGAAGAAACTGCACAAGTTAAATGTTTACTATTCCCAAAGATAGAGGTAAGGTGTGAAGATTGTATGTGTTAATATGAAAAAATGATAAATTTATGTAAATCAAAGGTTAAGAAAAAAGTCATTTTCATTGGCTGAACCAGGATTTTTTTTCAGGGGTAGGTATGAAGTGCCATAAAAAACAACACACCCTGAAATGGTAAAAAGAATACATTCAAGGAAAGTATTTTTTTTATAAGTTCATTTAAAGATAATTTCATAAACCATTTCTATTTACACCATTCCTTAACATCTAAGTTTGCAACAGTAAGATGGTTCTATTATTAACCTCAGAATATTGTCTTATTAAAAGTAATTTATTTGCATTTTTGTATAAGTGGATGTAAACAAGTATTTTTAGCTTTTTGTTGTTTTTATATTTTAGAACCCAGTTTGAGGGACATGTATAAATGTCAAGACATCAGCAGACACACAAACACAAACATCAATAATATATAATCAAAGCACTGAAAAGGAGTACAAAGTTCAATGATCTATAGTTTTGCAATGATATCTAAGTATAATACAGCCTGAAGAAAACAGAAAACTGTTGTTCAGGAAAGTGGTTTCAGTTACTGACTTGGCTTATGGTGAGAATTGAAATGCAAAGCAACAGAATGTCAGAGACAGTGGAAAGAATGGTCCAAGAACAGAATGAAATGTATAAATCCATTCTGCAGATTAATAGTAAAATGAAAGCAGCATGACATGCACAACATGCAACAGTAATGGACATTTTTTAATCTCATCATGTTGCACTGCCAGACCAGAATTGAATTCAATAAAGGACACAAAATCATTATCAGTTTTTGTAAAAACAAAACAAAAAAACAAGACAAAATTTTAGTAAAATGTATATCGTTGCAAAGAAAATATGTAAAAGTGGTAACGGGAAATCAGCATGTGTACTTGAATATTTGGACAACTAAAATCTATGTTTTTAGTAACTTTGTAAGATTTATTTTATATAAATATACATAATAACAAGCAAAGATGTATTTTTACAAATGTGATTTTATATCATAAAACATTAAAATGTAACATGTTTTAACCCTTAGCTTGCCAAACTCATATTTATATGATTTTGGCAAATAGTGTAGATCCAGATCAGCCAGCTCCTACAGGATCTGCACTATTTGAATCTCTAGCAATATGCTGAGGCACCTTTGCATGTCAATGTTAGAAGATGATTCAAAATTATTTGGGTTATTAACCTATGTAGCAAGCTAAGGGTTAAGTACATGAACAAATGATGTAATAATTAATTAATTTTTTTCTTATAAAAATGATTTATTAAACCTGAATAAATGATTTATATAAAAGATGCCATTTAACAGAGAACTTGCCAAAACTCTTTAACAACAAATGATTCTGAACATTTAAAATTTGAAAAAGAAATATACTACACTGTACTTTCTATTAATAAATTTTATTAGTTGTCAAACTACTGGTGCATACTGAACTAGAATTTCTATATATTTGCCAAGAATTCAATTATTTTATTTCAAACTGGCTACCTGCTAAAGAAAACTTTTTAAAGTGTATAATTTCATTAATCTGCACCACATGCTTAAAATGCAAGGAATTTTCTATAGGCACAATCCCCTTCTCCTTTCACACTGAAGACCTGATCATCTCTCACTTCAACCTTATTTAGATGACAAACAAATTAATTAAACAGTAATAACCCAAAGTAATAGTTCAGGACCTGAAAGACAAAGTAAGTAAGGCTGATAATGTTTCTCATATACATCTGACTAACAAGAGCACCACAAGACTACATATTATATACCAGGTCATGCCAGACGTGCATTATTAACGTTCATTGTTGAAGAATTTCTGCTGAGAATTAAAGGAGGAGTAATCTGTAATAGAGCTTTCTTAGAAAATAACAAAAGGGCAAAAATCTGGAATGCACAATGCAATCAGAGTTTATACAAACATTAACACATCAATAGCAATTGTCCATGCAAGCATGAAGAAATTCTGATGAATTATAAAGAAGTTGCTTGCACAAGAATTTACAAAGACAATAAAAAAGGTTAATAACTTTGGAACTGGAATATAGGTCATCTCATTTTTATACACAACTCTGCATCAATATCAATTATCCATGCACACAAATTTGCAAATAAAGAGATGGGCAATAACTCTGGAGCAAATGTTGCAATTGCCTTTATGCACAATTACACGTCAAAAGCAAACATCCATACAAGTAAAAAGAATGAAAAAAGGAGTTGTTTGCAAAAGAAGATGCTGCAAAAAATACCATAGGTCACTCTGGAATATTATCTTAACTTATCTAATGTTATTTTACCTTCATGTTCAACGGCACATCAATATCAATGATCAATGCAAGTATTTAGTAATTTTAAAAAATAAAATAAAGGAGGCTTTGTCTGCACAATAGTTTACAATGAAGATAATAATAAAGGCCAGTAAATCTGTAGTCAGAGTGCAACCAAAGTTATCTCACCTTCATGCACAACAACATATCAATATCAGTTATCTAAGCAAGTACAAAGAAATCCCGATAAATAATAATGGAAAAGATGTCTGCACAGGAATGTTCTAAAACAAGGGCAATAACTCTGTGAAGAAAAATGGTACAATAAGAGTTATTCAAGTGTCATTCATAACTACAAATTAATATCAACCATTCCTGCAAGGATAAAGAAATTCTAATAAATAATAAAGAAACTAAGTGACATACAACACACATCATACCATAATACAACCTTTGAGTAATATGTCCTTTCATTATAAATATAAAAAGACACCCATGTTGGCCTCCTCATTGTATGAGTTTCAGTCTCAGTCAGAGCAAACAGCCACATGTGGAAGTCTCTCATCTCTCAGACCTGTGGTGGGGCACCCATGTTGGCCTCCTCATTGTATGAGTTTCAGTCTCAGTCAGAGCAAACAGCCACATGTGGAAGTCTCTCATCTCTCAGACCTGTGGTGGGGCACCCATGTTGGCCCCCCTCATTGTATGAGTTTCAGTCTCAGTCAGAGCAAACAGCCATATGTGGAAGTCCTTCATCTCTCAGACCTGTGGTGGGGCACCCATGTTGCCCCCCTCATTGTATGAGTATCAGTCTCAGTCAAAGCAAACAGCCATATGTGGAAGTCCTTTATCTCTCAGACCTGTGGTGGGGCACCCATGTTGGCCCCCTCATTGTATGAGTTTCAGTCTCAGTCAAAGCAAACAGCCACATGTGGAAGTCTCTCATCTCTCAGACCTGTGGTGGGGCACCCATGTTGGCCCCCTCATTGTATGAGTTTCAGTCTCAGTCAGAGCAAACAGCCACATGTGGAAGTCTCTCATCTCTCAGACCTGTGGTGGGGCACCCATGTTGGCCCCCTCATTGTATGAGTATCAGTCTCAGTCAAAGCAAACAGCCATATGTGGAAGTCCTTCATCTCTCAGACCTGTGGTGGGGCACCCATGTTGGCCCCCTCATTGTATGAGTTTCAGTCTCAGTCAAAGCAAACAGCCACATGTGGAAGTCTCTCATCTCTCAGACCTGTGGTGGGGCACCCATGTTGGCCCCCTCATTGTATGAGTTTCAGTCTCAGTCAGAGCAAACAGCCACATGTGGAAGTCTCTCATCTCTCAGACCTGTGGTGGGGCACCCATGTTGGCCCCCTCATTGTATGAGTATCAGTCTCAGTCAAAGCAAACAGCCATATGTGGAAGTCCTTCATCTCTCAGACCTGTGGTGGGGCACCCATGTTGGCCCCCTCATTGTATGAGTTTCAGTCTCAGTCAGAGCAAACAGCCACATGTGGAAGTCTCTCATCTCTCAGACCTGTGGTGGGGCACCCATGTTGGCCCCCTCATTGTATGAGTATCAGTCTCAGTTAGAGCAAACAGCCATATGTGGAAGTCTCTTATCTCTCAGACCTGTGGTGGGGCACCCATGTTGGCCCCCTCATTGTATGAGTTTCAGTCTCAGTCAGAGCAAACAGCCACATGTGGAAGTCTCTCATCTCTCAGACCTGTGGTGGGGCACCCATGTTTATTATTGAATTAAGTGTGAGTGCTATTATGACTTCAAATCAAAAGGCTTTAAAATCAAATACTTTAAGACAGATTTATATCAAATTGTTATCTAATAAACTAAAAATGTGTTCATTTATGACCAGACTATCCCACCAGACCATCCCAATAACAAAACAGTAATAAAGTTTCACCTTTATATACCAACCTTAAGTGAGATAAACAGGAAGTTGTTTTGCAATTATCAATGGGCTGATGGCCTTCATTTATTCAAAACAAGTCTTCAAATAGAAAATAAGCATATTCTACAGCAGTTAAAGTTTAAATAATTATGGAATATGAATGTACAAATTAAGTTTAAATATATGGAAAATAAAGTTTAACATGATATATTAGCATCAGAAATAAGGCCACAACTTTTTACCTTATTCAAGACAAGTGCTTTAGTGGGAACCCTATCCATAGCCTTCTAAGAACAAATTGATGTGACAACAGTGATGCTAAGAGTGTAGATTCAGATAAGTCAGATTTTTACTGGAAGGTCTGACTATGTTCCATACAATGTGGTGCTTAGCGGCTCTATAAATATGTCTTGTCATTGCATGATGTTGTCAGTAAATAATGAAAAAATCCAATATGGGCTGTTCATGAAAACAAGTAAGTAAAATAAACAAACTTTATGAATTGTTCATGCATAATATTGTTGATGAATAATAAAAAATAATATAGGTTTTCCATAAATGCAGCACTGCAAATGTTGCAAAAAATTAAAAAACATAACAAAAATCAGAATGCGTGGTCTATGGCAGAATGTCTCAGAATGTGTAGTCTATTGCAGAATGTCTCATATGTGTGTTGTCTATTGCAGAATGTCTCAGAATGTGTTTTCTATTGCAGAATGTCTACGAATGTGTAGTCTATTGCAGAATGTCTCTGAATGTGTAGTCTGTTGCAGAATGTCTCAGAATGTGCAGTCTGTTGCAGAATGTCTACGAATGTGTAGTTTTTTGCAGAATGTCTCATATGTGTGTTGTCTATTGCAGAATGTCTCAGAATGTGATTTCTATTGCAGAATGTCTACGAATGTGTAGTCTTTTGCAGAATGTCTCAGAGTGTGTAGTCTATTGCAGAATGTCTCAGACTGTGTAGTTTATTGCAGAATGTCTCAGACTGTGTAGTCTATTACAGAATATCTCAGAATGTGTAGACTATTGCAGAATGTCTCAGACTGTGTAGTCTATTGCAGAATGTCTCAGAATGTGTAGTCTATTACAGAATGTCTCAGAATGTGTAGTCTATTACAGAATGTCTCAGAATGTGTAGTCTGTTGCAGAATGTCTCAGAATGTGTAGTCTATTGAAGAATGTCTCAGAATGTGTAGTCTATTACAGAATGTCTCAGAATGTGTAGTCTATTACAGAATGTCTCAGACTGTGTAGTCTATTGCAGAATGTCTCAGACTGTGTAGTCTATTACAGAATGTCTCAGACTGTGTAGTCTATTGCAGAATGTCTCAGACTGTGTAGTCTATTGCAGAATGTCTCAGACTGTGTAGTCTATTGCAGAATGTCTCAGACTGTGTAGTCTATTGCAGAATGTCTCAGACTGGGTAGTCTATTGCAGAATGTCTCAGAATGTGTTGTCTATTGCAGAATGTCTCAGACTGTGTAGTCTATTGCAGAATGTCTCAGACTGTGTAGTCTATTGCAGAATGTCTCAGACTGTGTAGTCTATTGCAGAATGTCTCAGACTGTGTAGTCTATTGCAGAATGTCTCAGACTGTGTAGTCTATTGCAGAATGTCTCAGACTGTGTAGTCTATTGCAGAATGTCTCAGACTGTGTAGTCTATTGCAGAATGTCTCAGACTGTGTAGTCTATTGCAGAATGTCTCAGAATGTGTAGTCTATTGCAGAATGTCTCAGAATGTGTAGTCTGTTACAGAATGTCTCAGACTGTGTAGTCTATTGCAGAATGTCTCAGACAGCGTAGTCTATTGCAGAATGTCTAAGAACGTGTCGTCTATTGCTTAATCTCTCAGAATGTGTAGTCTATTGCAGAATATCCCATATATGTAGTCTATCTAAGAATGTCTCAGAATGTTAAGTCTATTGTAGAATTCTCTGAATGTCTTGTCTATTGCAGAATGTCTCAGAATGTGTAGTCTAATGCAGAATTTCTTAGTCTGTGTAGTCTATTGCAAAATGTCTCAGAATGTGTAGTCTTTTGTAGAATATCTCAGAAAATGTAGTCTATTACCATTTAACACTGCTTGGATTGAACAGTCTGCAGATCTTTTTATGTAAATCTTTGATCAAGAACAGTCCAAAGACAGTAAATTAAATCAACTTACCCTGGCTGATAGATGGTTTACTACAATTTATTATTTCTTAAGAAAAAATGTTATTTTCATACATCTCCAAAGTCCCAAGGTAGCCAGAACTCTGAATGGCTCTGTATGGTGCTGACCATTAGATAAACTTGCACTTGTGATCAGGTGTACTGGTCCAGCTGGAAGAGCAGTGACTCCAGGTAAAGAAAGCCCCAGGCAGGGGCGTGCATGGGCTTACGCACTTACGCACGTGCATACAGTTGCTTCCAAAAATTGAAAAAATAAAAACGCCTAAAAGCGAATTTGAATCGTCGCCTAACCCGGGTTAGGCACTACCAGTTAGTTGTCTTCATTATTTAAATCCAAGTAATTTAAACCTTTTTCTAAATTCTACAAACTTTTCTGCAATCCTACTTGACACATTTCTTTCTTTTTCTTGCTTCTAAGGCAATTATTTATTCTACACAATGAGAGCAACCCCTACCACCCCCGAATGCATCTATGGCGTTCTATGGAAAAAAATCCGAATGGAGGGGGGAGAGGGGTGGGCATGCCCCCGGTCCCCTAGGAATAGTACGTATACTTAAAAGTCGCCTAAGCTCGCCCCTGCCAGGTTCAATCCTTGGATAGCACAGATGCAGTTTTGTCATGTTAGGGGTAAACCTTATTTATTGCCAATAAGGGTATGTTGAATAGTGGTTGGTCTTGTGTTAGGGTTATTGTGACAGGCTAATACAATAACTACAGCACTTTATCTGTTTCAAGTGTGCACTGCTGTCGTATTTTATACTAATTATACATTGATATTATAATGTCCCCTGTTTTGTCTCACTAAAATGATAAGCAACAATTCCAGAACTGTTGCCTTTTTCATAACAATAATGTTATTTTCCTTATTGAAGGAAGACCGAAAGATATAAAAAGACTTGCATTAAATTTAATTAGACAAAATAATCATATAATTTCTAGCTTGGAATTAAAGTATCATTTTGTTTTAACCATCAATAAATTTTCAGTTAATTGATGAGTGACATCAAGTTACTTTTCACCATAATTTAAAGAATAGTCCAAAACATCTCCTGTAAACTCGAGTCATTCACGACTTGCAAATGATATGCATAACAAGGCTTGATACTAAAATTTCCTGTAAAGTTTCATCAAAATCCAACCATTGCAAGCAGATTTTGTCTGTAGATGGACTTGATTAACCAGCCAACTGCTTTAGCAGAATTGAGCAATCTAAATTAAATTCTCTTGAGAGAAACAGAATCAAAACTAAGTTTCCTAATTCAATTACAGGGCTTATCCTTTGGGGACTTAACAATAGTTTTAGGACAGAATTTTTGTTTTATAAAACAATTTTGAACTCAATTGAAATTCACGAATCTGATCATTAAATCATTGTATAAAAAATGATAATAATAAAAGAATATGTTGGATTTGCAAACAGAAACAACACACATTTAACATGAATATTAAAATCCACAGCAAACAATTTTATTTTTGAAATGATTTAAAACTTATGTGAAATCATCTGGAAACCCTAATTTTTTAGACAAGTTTAAATAAAACTGCAGGGCTTTTTTCTGAAAGAAGGGATGGGGTGTGGAACATATGAGAAGGGGAAAATTTCATGGCATTTTATTAAAAAAGGGAAAAAATGAGCATGTTTAACTTACTTCTTTCTATATACAAAATATACGTAAAAACACCCTTAACAGTATCATTGAAACTGATTAAAGTTAAATTGAAACTATTAATTAGTACTAGTCAGACAATGTGATACAATGATTAAGATTTTCTGTCTGCTACCACTGTCTGTGATAGGAAAATATCTACAGATGTTATTAATGCTATGGTGTCATATACTTCTTCTTATAATACTGGGATTTAAGTCTCACAAACCTATCAAATGCAATAAATTCTTCACATGTAATAAATTTTATTGTCAGATATTTATCCTCAAAATTTGGGGATTTAAATCTCACAAATCTATCAAATGTATTAAATTCTTTAAATGAAATAAATTCTATAGTGTCAGATATTTATGCTCAAAACTGTGAGATTTACATCTTAGAAATCTTGGAATTGTAATAAATTTTGTGGTGTCAGATATTTATTCTCATAATTGTGGGATTAAAGTCACACAAACACGTGATCTGGCTATACCACCAATCTAACAGTATCTGGCATAAGACACAAAGCATGTATAACATGTATGGGAAAAGCCCTAAAGCATATAGAGATTTGGTCTACTGAGGCAACACAGTGGCCTGGAGTTAATGCCTTTTTTTGTGGTCATATAGTTCAGTCCCCAGAAACTTATTTTATGTTCTGTTTTTATTTAATATAATATTCTCATTGAATGTTTTATTTGTACAAGTTATTCAAAACTTATTCATAAAGTTTCAACTTATTATACTTGAATAGAAACAAATCACATTCTCAATATTTATAACTAAGACTTAGATGTAAGTTGGACAAAAAATGTTTTTCCAATTCTTTCTTCTGTAGAACTTCTGTATTTCTTCCCCATAGCCATGGCACCCCCCCCCCCATATTGTGTCAGTTTATATAAAGCTTTATTATCAACATATTAGGAGTAAGTTAAAAAGCTTATATTGGCAATAAAATATAATAATAAATATAATTATAAATAAAATATAGTAAAATAAAAATAAAATAACAATGCTTACAATTCCAATTATAAGGTAATGATGATTACTGCATGTACTTGACTTTAACTGGGCAGTAAATGTGTCATAGGAGAGCTGAAAATATTTCCCCAGAAAGTGACATGAAAAATGTCATGGATTTTATCATGGCTACATGTTTTTACTAGTAAAACTGAAAGTGCAAAAAAGTAAATTGTTTGCCCATATGCTTGCATAAAATAAAAGTAGTATATCTGCATGATTATCATTTCAAATAACAAACAAAAACTTGATAGAAGCACAGTAGCATTTAGCTGACTGAAACTCACAAGCATGCGATTACAAAAGTTAACACCTCAGTCAACAGGACCTCATCAATTGACAATATTCATGTTTTAGTAGTTATAAATAAATGTATTTTATTCTTATTATTCACGGTACCTCATCTTTCTACCTCGGTAAGTCTAGAAAACATTGCATAGCTCATTTTTCGTTGTTTACCTATACTGACTGTTATTGTGTATGCTAGTATAATATAAATATAATATAAATTATGGGCATTCTGCATTCTTTCTCTGACTGCTTACACAATGTTGCAGATAAGCAATCTCCAGGTCAAAGATCACAAGCCTTTCAGATCACAATTTCTGCAGCCAAAAAGGAAAATCATCAATGGGTGTATTATGAACAATACTAGTTTTTTTAAAACAATACACCATTAGTTACTATTGTTTTATTCTAACCATAAAGTCTTAGGAATGTTTACATCTGAAAAAATGTTTTTGTTATAAAACTGTTTACACAGAGATATTTGTCCTTTTATTGTGTCAGTGTGCAGTAAAAAAAAAAAAAGAGAATATTTAATAAAAATAAATTGTTTGATTTTATTAAATTTATATTATATAGAAAGTTTTTAAATCAACACCAACACTATGGTCACATGCTTTTCAAGATGGCAGTGGTTACTGTAGTACAAGAAAACATAACCAGTATAAGAGCAGGGTTTTTTTTTCACCTTATATAGAAGGGGTCATTTAAAGGCCTCATCCCCTCAAAAATAAGGCTTGTTGTTACCCCTAAAAATTAAAATTCCCCTTCAATTAAATTCAGTATTTCATTGTCAAGGGCACTTTAGTTGCGGATCAGTGACTTCAATGGTAGCTTGAGTGACCTAGACTATGATAAACAATTAGAGGGGTTCAACAGTGACAAAAATAGCGAGATGGCCTTGTAATTAACATACAAGATGTATGATAGCAAATAAAAAATTAAACATGCACATTTTCCTCTTTTTTTTAATAAAACTCCATGAAAATTTCCCCTCCTCAGAAGCCCCAGGACTTGTTCCCTTTTTCAGAAAAAAAAAAACAATCTTGAGAAGTGTGTAAAGTATGGACATGCTAACTTTGCCTGATTACCATGTCTTGTAGTTAAGATCATTGAAATGTGAAATCTACCAGAACATGACATCAATTGCAAGCATAAAGCTTTATGTTGTTTTTCAAAACTTTATCTAAGAATATAGTAGACAGAAAACTTTTAATTAGGTAATGAACAGAATATGAGAAAGAATAAAAAATGATAATAAAAGGAAGGACCACTTTCTGCATTTAATTATGACAATTAATGAGTCGAGATACTAAAAAATGAATACCAATTAAATTCAGCATAATGCTAATAGCCCATTAATCAAGCTACACTAATCTCCACAGGAGAAAATCATGTGATTATTCTGAGTGCTGATTGATGATAAATCTCTTTTTAATCCAGATGCAAGATTTTAAGTGCACACAATACAGCCACATTGTCTACAGCCTAAACTCCTAATGATGCTTTGCCACAGGTAAGTGAAAACAGTTTCACTCCTGAGCTGTACAAATGAATACGGCACATACCGATAGTACTCACAACTGTTTCAGATATTGTAGGATATATGTAAGTACAAAAAACTATTGATTTGAAGCATCGAAACTAACACAATTGATGAGAACAAATATAAAAGAAAATGGGACATACATAATTTCAGCTTTAATGAAAATTTAAATTTTTATATACTTATAGGAGTAAAATATAAATCTTCTTGAAAGATGTATGATTCAGTATTAATATGGCCACTTTATGGTAAATAATACAATAAAAAAAATAATAACAAAAAAGATAATGCCTTAATTGAAAAAAATAGCAGATAGATCTATGCTGTAAGTAACATCTATGTGAATGGGACATTCATTTAAGTAATTGAACAGCCACATGTTGCCAGCGTGCTTGCAAAAAGTTTGGGCTACAGTGAAGTTACTTGAATATATACATGTGTTTCTTGTGTTACATGTCCACACAACTAATCTAATCCTAATACATTAGATGATAGGATTAAGGGGGGAAAAATACAAAAAATGTTACTGTTGCTTCATAGAACCAAGTGTATGGTGACAACCAGTTCTACTTGTACATTCCTCAAAAGAAAACAAACAATCTGTTTAGCTATTGATGAGTTCCGACAGTCTATAAAGAGTTAAAGTAAAGCACCAAAAATAATTGATGACAACAACAGCAGCCATGTATCATTAGAGAACTCATGCCATAATTTGACAATATAATAAATGAAACTTTGATATATTTTCACAGTAAACCACATTAGTTATCGAATTGATATTTGCAATATATAATGTGACTACATGCTGTTTCAAGGTTATTATGTTCAATGTTATCACAGTGATGAAAGTACTGCTTCAAGTATACAATGGGCCTGACTTCCAGAAACATTTCTTAGTTGAGATTTTGCTAAAGCTCAAACTAAAATTTCCAAAAAAACTTCATCTTGCAGCTACAGTTCCAATATGGTACAAACCATTACCCTGGCAAGTTTACATGTAAGGTGGTGACACATTACAAAGTGGTGTTAATGATAATAAGAGAGAAAATACTGAGCATAAAAATCTGAGCTGCAGCAAATCTCAATTGAGAACAGATCCTGCACGCTGTTCATAACATGGTCATTGCAAGACTCCAATATTGTTGGCTGAACATTATATTCCTATGAAACAATAATTTTTATATTATATTATGAAAAAGAATACAATGAGGCATAAATTATAATAAGTACAGACTATATGAAAGACAGTGTTGCATATCTATTAAAAACAATAAATTCTGCTTAAAATTATGTAAGAAACAAAGTCAATTAAAATAAAAGATATTACAAAGCTTAATATTATTTGGTTATTTGACAAACCATTTTTTGAGAATTTTGTTCAATAAAAAAAGAGCAAAAACACTTCAGTTCATTACTGCATCATTTTGAGAAATATGGCCTGCTGAATTGGTCTTCATTTCTTTTTCATCCTAAACATTTCAGATTGTTTTTAAATTCTAACATTGAAACATTTCACGTGACACATACCTGTCATTGTCAATAATAACCTCAATCATTTTCATGTCCATTTTTTCTTTGAAGACTTTGAAAAGAATGGAACACTGGAGTTCCCACAAAGTTTATAAACAGAATCTGTGTTGTACCATGTGAAGGAGGTTTTTGATTTCAACTCTGTGCTGCAGACCTTTATCTAATAGGCTAGTCTAAGCTCACTTGGAATCACTCTCTATTGATATGTTCCAGACAGGACTGGGATCCTGATCAAGCCTAAACCTTAGAATGCTAAAAAATGTTCATAAGTAATATTAAATCTTAGTCATCACTTACATACAATTGTGCTTAAACACATGGCTAGAGACTTCAAAGTAAATAATGCAGATGTTGATTAGAGCTCCAGCAAGTGGCTTATCTGGGTCTACACAATATACACACTTTTGATTGATTTGTGCTCAGCAGGCATCCAGTGAGTGCTGATAGGAGCTACACAATATACACACTTTTGATTGATTTGTGCTCGGCAGGCGACCAGTGAGTGCTGAAAGGAGCTACACAATATACACACTTTTGATTGATTTGTGCTCGGCAGGCGACCAGTGAGTGCTGAAAGGAGCTACACAATATACACACTTTTGATTGATTTGTGCTCGGCAGGCGACCAGTGACTGCTGAAAGGAGCTACACAATATACACACTTTTGATTGATTTGTACTCAGCAGGCGACCAGTGAGTGCTGATAGGAGCTACACAATATACACACTTTTGATTGATTTGTGCTCAGCAGGCGACCAGTGAGTGCTGATAGGAGCTACACAATAGACACACTTTTGGTTGATTTGTGCTCAGCAGGCAATCAGTGAGTGCTGAAAGGAGCTACACAATATACACACTTTTGATTGATTTGTGCTCAGCAGGCATCCAGTGAGTGCTAATAGGAGCTACACAATATACACACTTTTGATTGATTTGTGCTCAGCAGGCAATCAGTGAGTGCTGAAAGGAGCTACACAATATACACACTTTTGATTGATTTGTGCTCAGCAGGCATCCAGTGAGTGCTGATAGGCGCTACACAATATACACACTTTTGATTGATTTGTGCTCAGCAGGCGACCAGTGAGTGCTGATAGGAGCTACACAATATACACACTTTTGATTGATTTGTGCTCAGCAGGCGACCAGTGAGTGCTGACAGGAGCTACACAATATACACACTTTTGATTGATTTGTGCTCAGCAGGCGACCAGTGAGTGCTGAAAGGAGCTACACAATATACACACTTTTGATTGATTTGTGCTCAGCAGGCGACCAGTGAGTGCTGACAGGAGCTACACAATATACACACTTTTGATTGATTTGTGCTCACCAGGCGACAAGTGAGTGCTGATAGAAGCTACACAATATACACACTTTTGATTGACTGTTGCTCAGCAGGCGACCAGTGAAAGCTGGATCATTTGAAATACTGTTGATTTATTATAGAATTTAATGGATGAGGGTTGAGTTTGAATACATGTTATAGAATAAAATATGACACATAAATACTTTGACTTTATACTAGGAAGATATTTATATTTATGTTGTTTTTACTGTTTTGTTTTGTCATTAAATGATGTTGGTTGATTTACTGGTGATGTACGACATTCTGAGTCAAAAAAATAAAATAAGAAAGAGACAACAATAAACAAAAGGTTATTTTAAAGTGTCTTGTTTCTTCTTTTTTTCTATTTTTTTTCAAAAGGAAAGTAAGTTGTTTAACCATAGTAAACAATGGATTCACATATAATAATGATTATAAAAACATATGTGAACATGATGTCCTAATAAAGTTTGTTCTGTCTTTGGTTGGATCAAAACTGTTTTGATTGTTTTCAATGAATTATATCTTTATTAATCTGAACAATATAGTGTATTGTTGAACTGTGCATGCAGGAATAATAACATCATGAGTATAGATTAGTTCTTTACATTATTCTCATTGGTTTAAACATGACAAAATTAATTTAAAATTAATTATCTAAAATAAATTAAAATTAAAAACATCATATGTTGATAGTGTTATTCTATGTGCCATATACACATGCTAAGTTCCTTTAAAGCTTCTTGGTGGTGTACTAAATTTGTGTAGACATAAACATTTTATATCAATAAAAAAAAATTCTGTTAAAGGATTCCTAATTTGTGCATGCACACAATCTGCTATCTTTAGAATCAATTTATGCACACATGCAAGGCATCAAGGGATAACAAAGGCATTGATAAAATTTAATGTGCTGCACACACTGTGGTATAAACATCTTAGGAAAACTAGTAACATTTTAAGACTATTACATTTGTTGAAGATACAATGCCATACAGTATATTATCAGACGGACTGTCCATTTTCAAACTAACCCCACATTACTGCAGGGAAATATGTCACTTAAAATCTTTCTATGCTGATTATGTCATATAAAAGTCTAGATTTTGTATTCTTGTCCATTTTTGTGACGTGTGTGTGTGTGATGGGGTGATTTTGTATTTTTTCTCCAATTAAAATTTTACATTTTGTAATAAAATTCATATCACATTGGATTTACACTGGCTAGACATAGTAATTAAAGGCATACTGTAACTTGTTCTGTGTGAATTAGAGACAGAAAGACTGTATGGTCTGCAGCTACCGTATGTAAAGAGTAATCCAATTTCACTGCTTACTCAGTGAATATAATTATTTATATCTGGATTCTTTCTTAAGGAAACATAACTCTAATATAGAAAAAGAACTTAAATAGATGGGGGGAAACACATAATGAAAACTTCATGATTTCTATTCTTTACCATTTTTGTCATTACAAAAATATTCTTAAGCTGAAGTTAATAATTCACATATGGTCAGAAACCATTTCATAAAACACACTGTTTGGTTAAACACAGCAACTATCCTTTAAGTAACCAAATAACTCATATGCATTTATTTTTTCTAAAAATGCTCATACTCAATGAAAAAAATATATTATTCTACAATTCAATGTAGAATAATTGACAACATTATGTCAATATGCCTATGTTATATTGCACTGACACAATTATAAGGGTCATATTGGCAATGTCCAGATAAGTCTGGGTAGAACCACTAGCACACCACTCATCAAGTGGAAGATCTCCCCAAATGAAAGCTCTAGCCTCAAACAGGACTCAAACCCACACAGTGAGACTGAGTAGATGCAAGTCAGCGACTCAAACTGCTCGGCCTTGGGCGCCCCTCAGGGTGCATTTATTTCATGAATGTTATCATAACTGCAGTATATTATAACAACCAATACTATCTTAATGTTGAACACTTCCATTCTTAATTTCCTATCTTGCTCCCCTATTACTTGAAGACAAAATACCTAAATAGCTATTTAGCTGCTAAATGTCTATGGTAACACTTTCATAAAATATAAATCAGTTAAGAACAACACATAAAACTTGTCATTTTCTATTTAAACCTTTCCTTAGGGATTTTGACTACCAATTAACAGATAAAAAAAGACTTTGGAGTCTACTTTAAAGGACAATTTTTTAAGACATAAAAAACAAAACAAATAAAAATTCAGAAAAATATATTGTTTCATATATAATGAAAAGTCAAAATGTATTATTTAATCTAAACAGTTTAGTATGAAACATATTTAAGAGAAATATGTTTAACTTATTCAGGTTTAAACATCATAGCCAAAGGCATTGTTAAGGTCATACAATCGACCTTACAGGTGCACTTTAAAAACACACAAAAATGTATAAATATGACCTCCTTTCAACATATATTGAACACTACTAGTAGACTTATCACAGAAGATGATAAATACCCCTAGATACTTCATTGCCACAATTACTTATTATTATGCAATAAATTCAACAAAGGGCCATAACTCAGTAAAAATCAAGCTGGTTAAGATGTGCCAAAGATATGTGCAACTAGGCTTCGTACTAACCAGTCCTACAAAGTATCATTAAAACTCGATCAACTGTAGGTGAGAAATAGCATGTTCCAATGACATCTGGACCAAAGGTCAATGTGTTACAACTGATGGATAGATGCAATGCTGACATAGCCCCCATTAACTTTGTACAAGGAGGTATAATTAAATGTAGAAAAAAACATATAAGCTAAAAAAGGTATCCAGGAATATTGTTTATTAACCTAGTTTATAGGTAACCCTTAGTAGACAAACAAAACTTTCAAAAAGTATTTCCAAGACATCACAACTGATGATACATCAAGTCTCATTGACAAAGTACCATCAACAAGTTATTAAGTTGAGAACTATGGAATATATATGGCAACACAAAGTCAGATTTTCTACTCTTTTCTCCAGCTCTGATTTCTATTTATACAGTTATTCTTTACAAAACCTCAGACTGCTTTTCAACAAATGACAAATACAAAAGTGCCTCAAAATGTTTCAAAAGTGCTTGTCTAGCATTTCTCAAGTCAGCATTACTTAGTCTGTCCAGCTGTCAATTTATAAGAGTTATGCTATTAGAGTCTCTCCTTTTTTACGTCTGACTTTTGAATGCCAATTTCTACCTCAGTTATCACAATAGCTTAAAATGCAAATATCATTTAAACAATGTTAATCTATTCCCCACAGTTGTCATTATATCTGAAGTTACTTCGGTACACAATGAACGTAGGATTGATGATTTACATCTTTACAATTAGCCTCCAGTCTGATTTGTCTGCTTGAAAAGTCTTAATGAGGAACCTTCTGACTTAAGTACTTGTTTACGAACAAAAAAATGATAAATCCCTAATTGCTCTAAGGTCTTTGGAAAGTAAGCCACAGGCAAGGACGAGAAAGTGCTGCTAGCATGGGGTATTCACTGCTTCAGAGTGTAATCACATTTTGAGAAATAACTACACCACCGGTGGAGAAAAAAATGCTGCTCATTATTGTTGTTATATATAAACAGTCCCTTCACAAACCATGCCACTTTATTGTCAGTAGGGAGAGGACAATAGCAGGAGGTTAAGGGTCAAGAACGAAAACTGACTGACCCACTTGTAATGAGGAAAAGTACTGTTAGGAAAAACAAAAGTACAATTCGGCTACTATCACTTTATGTTGGTAAAAGAACCTTTCAGTCACTGCTGGTAAAAGTACAATTCGGCTACTATCACATTATGTTGGTAAAAGTACCTTTCGGTCACTGTCACTTTCACTTTACGTTAGTAAAAGTACAATTGGGCTACTTTCACTTTATGTTGGTAAAAGTACCTTTCGGTCACTGCTAGTAAAAGTACAATTCGGCTACTATCACTTTATGTTGGTAAAAGTACCGTTCGGTCACTGTCACTTTCACTTTACATTAGTAAAAGTACAGTTTGGTCACCATCACTTTATACTAGTAAAAAATATGTGACAAACATTTTTACATGCAATCTTACTTGCTATAGTGGGTTTTATTGATAAATAAGCCACGCATTACTATTTTGGCATTGCATTTTATAACACACAAAAAAACTGCATCTAGTTTAAAGAGGCTAGCTGTACATATTAACGTAAATATTAAATGACTTGTTCCACTATAATGGCATTTGAACAGCGTGACTCCATCTTGTTTTGTGAAATCATGGAAATACATACTACTTTTTGTCATATGGGAGACAGTGTTATTTTGCCAGTTTCCTGTGAAATGCAGTAACTTGGTTTTCAACACAGTAAATACAAACAAGAGGGCCATGATGGCCCTTAATCGCTCACCTGATGACACAGGCTTTCGTAGGCTCAAATCTGGCATTAAGTAATTAAGACTTATTTACTTTAGAAATCTTTGGTGAAGATTGGACCATTAGTGTGGCCACTGGGTTGATAACATTTTCTAGAATTTTACCAAGTAACCTACTGAATCCGCATGACTCACTTCAAAACATATGTAAGATTTCATACTGGCAAACATGATGGTCAAGTTTGGTAAAGACTGGGCCATCAATGTAGCCTCTTAAGTGTTTTCACAAGCTTTTTCTAAAATTTAACCTAGTGACCTACTTTCCTACTTTATGACCCCACGAGACCCAGTTACAAACTCATCCAAGATTTCATGCAAACATTCTGACCAGGTTTGGTGAAGATTGGGCTATAAATGTGGCCTCTAGTGTGTTTACAAGCTTTTTCTAAGATTTGACCTTGTGACTTACTTTTTGACCCCACGTGACCCAGTTACGAACTCATCCAAGATTTCATGTAGACAAACATTCTGACCAAGTTTGGTGAAGATTGGGCTATAAATGTGGTCTCTAGTGTGTTCACAAGTTTTTCCTAAAATTTGACCTAGTGACCTACTTTTTGACCCCAGGTGACCCAATAATGAACTCATCCAAGATTTCATGTAGACAAACATTCTGACCAGGTTTGGTGAAGATTGGGCTATAAATGTGGCCTCTAGTGTGTGCACAAGCTTTTTCTAAGATTTGACCTAGTGACCTACTTTTTGACCCCACGTGACCCAGTTACGAACTCATCCAAGATTTTATGTAGACAAACATTCTGACCAAGTTTGGTGAAGATTGGGCTATAAATGTGGTCTCTAGTGTGTTCACAAGTTTTTCCTTAAATTTGACCTAGTGACCTACTTTTTGACCCCAGGTGACCCAATAATGAACTCATCCAAGATTTCGTGCAGACAAACATTCTGACCAAGTTTGATGAAGATTAGATAAAAATTGTGGCCTCTAGTGTGTTCACAAGGTAAATGTTGACGACGGACGACGAACGACGGACGCCAGACGACGGACGAAGCGGTATCACAAAAGCTCCCCTTGAGCACGTTGTGCTCAGGTGAGCTAAAAAGTGACAAAAAGAGGGGTAAGTCAGTGGATTTTTACCTTATATAGTTATAGTCAAAGAGAAAATAACGACAAAAAGAAAATAACCTTTTTTCTCTTTCACAGAAGTTGGTGATGAACTTATTGTTTTACAACAATATAACCAATTGAAATGATGTGCATATAAAGATAACTTTATCTATGGATTTGTTGTCATACTGCCAATCATCTGCCAATCAGTTGATTCTAAAAATAGGCAACACCTACAAATAGATACATTCACCCAAATAAAAGTACAGTTTGTATTTTTATTCTAGTCAGAACAACCTCCTCAACATCTACGACATCTACAAACTTTACATTGAACTTTTGAGCAAAACAAATCCATTTGGACAAATACTATTATTGTTTCCTGTAACAAAAAAGTGTAGGATGCCAAAATTAGAAAACTTGGCATTTGGTAAAAACTACCGGTATTTCTTTGTAAATCTAAATAAATATAATAAACAAGATATATTATAGCAGTTTAAAACTATGATGACACTGGAACAATCTCTGAAAGAAAATTACTGTAAACAAGAGAAACAAGAGGGCCATGATGGCCCTTAATCGCTCACCTGATGACACAATCTTTTAGTAGAGTTATTTTAGAAATCTTTGGTGAAGACTGGACCATAAGTGCGGCCACTGGGTTGATAACATTTTCTAGAATTTACTAAGTAACCTACTGAATCCACATGACTTACTTCAAAACATATGTAATATTTCATACTGGCAAACGAGCTGGCCAAGTTTGGTGAAAATTGGACCATAAATGGGGCCTCTAGTATGTTCACAAGCTTTTTCTAAGATTTGACCTAGTGACCTACATTTTGATTCCAACTGACCCAATAATGAACTCATCAAAGATTTCATTCAGACCAACATTCTGATCAAGTTTGGTGAAGATTGAGCTATAAATGTGGTCTCTAGTGTGTTCACAAGCTTTTACTAAGATTTGACCTACTGACCTACTTATTGACCCCGGGTGACCCACTAATAAACTCATTCAATATATCATACAGACAAACATTCTGATCAAGTTTGATGAAGATTGGGCAATAAATGTGGTCTGCAGTGTGTTCACAAGCTTTTTCTAAGATTGGACCCAGTGACCTACTTTTTGACCTAGTGACCTACTTTTTAACCCCACGTGACCCAATAACGAACTCATCCAAGATTTCATGTAGACAAACATTCTGACCAAGTTTGATGAAGATTGGCCTATAAATATGGCCTCTAGTGTGTTCACAAGCTTTTTCTAAGATTTGCCCTAGTGACCTACTTGTTGACTCCACGTGACCCAGTTACGAACTCATCCAAGATTTCATGCAGACAAACATTCTGACCAAGTTTGGAGAAGATTGGGCTATAAATGTGGTCTCTAGTGTGTTCACGAGGTTTTCCTAAAATTTGACCTAGTGACATACTTTTTGACCCCATGTGACCCAGTTACGAACTCATCCAAGATTTTCTGCAACTAACATTCTAAACAAGTTTGATGAAAATTGAATAAAAACTGTGGCCTCTAGTGTGTTCACAAATTTTTCTAAGATATGTACTAGTGACCTACTTTTTGACCCCACGTGACCCAGTTACGAACTCATCCAAGATATTTCATGCAGACAAACATTCTGACCAAGTTTGGTGAAGATTGGGCTATAAATGTGGTCTCTAGTGTGTTCACAAGGTTTTCCAAAAATTTGACCTACTTTTTGATCCCAGGTGACCCAATAATGAACTCATCCAAGATTTCATGCAGACTAACATTCTGACCAAGTTTGATGAAGATTGGATAAAAACTGTGGCCTCTAGCATGTTCACAAGCTAAAATGTTGACGACGGACGACAGACAAAGCAATATCACAAAAGCTCCCCTTGAGCACGTTGTGCTCAGGTGAGCTAAAAAAGAGAAGAAAATTCCAAATAAAAATAGTGAATGATGCTCAAAATAACAATGGTGACTTTCTGAACATGTGATTAAATTAATTGCTACTGTGACAACCACTTTGTGTTAATGTCAAATCCTTTCAAACACCAAGGGGCTTCAAATTCAAATTTAAGTGAAAACACATTTTGTATAATTATTCTTTAAAATCAAAAAGAAAGCTAAAGTATGACAATTATTTCAGAACAAATCCAAATGTAAGTCAAATTAAAAAAACAACAGTTATTAAGATTGAACTTATTGAATGTTAGCATGTGGCAACAGTAAATAATCTGTTTTGTTAAAATTACTGTTTTACACAAGGTGTTTTCATCTACTTTCACGTTTTGAATTATCCATAGAACTCAAATTTGATATTCAGCCTATTAAATCATATTTCTTTCTCAGACAACCATAGCACAATTGTAAATCATTGTGTGTTGTTCAGAACATGGATTGGGAAAAGAGACAAAATTGTGGCTTTAATTTTATAACTTAAATTATAGTTTATTGTTTCTTTTTTTTTTTTTTTTTTAAATAAACCCATGATAAAATGTGTATAGGTATGGTCAATAGCTTCTCATATTCCTAAGAAATACTGATAACTTTTAAACATAAACTGTGCTGTAACAATACAGTTATAGATATTGTATTATTGGTAGTAACTGTATTATTTTGATGCAATAAGTAGTTCTGGTGGTAGAAGTTAAAGTAAATATGCCCTCATTTAATGCAAATGTTCTGTTAAAATTGCAAAGCTTAAAGTAACATCATTATTTTTCATTTCCAAAAATAAATAAAATATTTTCCTTAAAAAAATATAATTAAAAAATAACAATATTTAACCCTTTCCTGCATGTTTACGCCATTTTACGCCTTTACAAACTATTCACAATCATGAGGAGAATCTGCATGACTAAGGATTTATGTACAGCCTTAAATCTATTATTACGAGATAAACATACCTTTATTAAAATCCTTTTACCTCTTCTACTTAGACAAACAACAGTCAAGTGAATTTTCAAAATTATAGATAAACAATGAGTGAAAGGGTAAATTCCTTACCATGTCACATTTCTTTTCTTGAACAAAAAATCCATTTTTCAACTTTCATCCAGTGTTTCATACTACTGAATCAAATGTTCAATACAAAGTTTACTAGTGTCTAAGTACGGTCTCTTCTGAAGCTGTTGGTAAAAATACTAATCCTGAATCAGTCATGTAGAACAATACGTATGCCCACTGCAGGTGTTTTGCCTTAGCAGTTAGTTATTGGTCAGGTGGAGCAGCGTATTCATGCAAGGGTTCATTTCTGATTACTCTGACATCAAACACTAGTAAGCACTTTTTTAATAATTCAGAATTCATTATCCTACACATACCTGTACGGATCTTAAGAATCTTAAGAATTCCTATTTTTATGGCAGTGGTTAGGAAAATGCAAATTGTACAAAAAGTGGTTTGCATAGGTACATTGATTTTTAAAGTAACACAAAAATGTGTCTATAATTATGAATATAAAAAACACTAAAATAACTGCCCTAAAATCCCAATTATATTACCTGAATTGTACAAATTTTGACTGCTGATAAAATATATTATATACAAATATAATAGAAATGAATCTAAATACATTTTCATTAGTATTTCATTTGTTGGGTTCTACTGACTGTCCAGGTTTTTTTACCTTATATAAAAGTGGCCATTTAAAGGCCAATTTCCCTTGGAAAATAAGCCTAGTTTTTTTCCCTAACAGTGGAAATTCTCCTTCGATAAAATTTCATTGCCAAAATGTGGAAATTGATGTGGATCAGTGAGTAAAGTGGACAATTTTACCCTTTTTTTATAAAACAATGTGAAATTTTCCCGTTCTTAAAGGCCACAGGTCCCATCCCCTTTTTCAGAAAAAAAACACCCAGCCATCTTGAAGTCATTTTGTTTATTGAGAGCAGTTATTGTGATGCCTTCATGGTATTAGCATGCCATGAACACTTTAGCACTACCTCATGAACAGAACTATCACTAAAGATGATTAATATCCCCACATGGGTGCTTGATACTGGAACACATGCAACAGTGACCTTGAGCCCACCTGCCCCTTTTTTAATCACAAGTATCATCTTCACAGAATCTACCTATACAGCAAGTTTCTTAGTAATATCTCATTCCTAACTCTAGTTATTGTGCAGAAAGCTTTTCTATTCATAGTAACAGTGACCTTGACCCCAATGGCCCCACTTACAAGTGTTGTCCTCACAGAAGCTACCTACGCAGCAAAGTTCATCACAATACCTCATTCCTAACTAAAGTTAATGCGCGGAAAGGTTGTTTTTTTTCTATTTTTAATAACAGTGACCTTGTCATTGACACCACTAGTTCCAATGTCGAACTTGACCTGTATCTTGATGTTATCATCCAGAAACCATTTTTCTATTTTTAGTAACAGTGATCATGATATTGACCTCACAAGCCCCACAGTCAAACATGACCTATATCTTATGATGTTAGTTTGTGGGGGTATAATGACACTGTTATTCTGGAAGTTTGTTTGACTTCTCAAATGACCAAATAAGTCATTGTTACCTGAAAAGGTCCTTCAAAATGTTCATTGATGTCCTAAATCTGTGTGAAGAATCAAGCATAAATCACAACTCATTAATCCAAACAGGTATTTCCAATCAAGCAACATCACAGAGATAGATTTTGTAAGCTTAGAAAACCATGTGTCCACTTATTTTTGAGATCACGTCATTCTGGTAATTTGCTCTGACTTTGATATCGATCTTCACCAGAGACCACTATCGAGCTTTTTATACAGTTGGACAGAATACACATTGAGTGTGATTTTTCTTTGCGATTAGTTTTGTCAAAGAATTCAGTTAGAGCTTAAAATCATATTTATTAAGACTTAAGTATGGGTTTATACAAAAATTATGCCCAAATTCCCCAAAGCAGTGGTTTGATATTGTAATATGTATTTGATATAGGTAAACTGTCGGATACTACCTTTAAAGGTCCTTTTCAACAGGTAGGCAAAATAAAGAAAATAAAGAAAATAAAGAAAATGTTAAAAAATGCTGCCATATGCCTTATTGATGCATAAAATACAATGCATCTTTCCAATTAGTGTCCTCTGTACTTTTAAAGGATTGTTTAAGGAATATCTTTTCTATATTCTATGTGTATAAAGTCTTCCATATGTTACTTAAATCTTAAATGTTGTTATATCACTTAAACTTTTAACAACAATAAGAACATGCCAAAAAAAACTCTTACCACAAGATGTTAGCACACGAACATATACTGTCTAGGATTTAGAAGTGTGACATGTACATGAACATATGCTGTCTAGGATTTAGAAGTGAAACATGTACATGAACATATGCTGACTAGGATTTATGAGGGGGACATGTACATGAACATATGCTGACTAGGATTTATGAGAGGGACATGCATATGAACAAATGCTGTCTAGGATTTATGAGAGGGACATGTACATGAACATATGCTGTCTAGGATTTATGAGAGGGACATGTACGTGAACATATGCTGTCTAGGATTTATGAGAGGGACATGTACGTGAACATATGCTGACTAGGATTTATGAGAGGGACATGTACATGAACATATGCAGTCTAGGATTTATGAGAGGGACATGCATATGAACAAATGCTGTCTAGGATTTATGAGAGGGACATGTACATGAACATATGCTGTCTAGGATTTATGAGAGGGACATGTACATGAACATATGCTGACTAGGATTTATGAGGGGGGACATGTACATGAACATATGCTGTCTAGGATTTATGAGAGGGACATGTACATGAACATATGCTGTCTAGGATATATGAAAGGGACATGTACATGAACATATGCTGTCTACGATTTATGAGAGGGACATGCACATGAACATATGCTGTCTAGGATTTATGAGAGGGACATGTACATGAACATATGCTGTCTAGGATTTAGAAGTGTGACATGTACTTATGCTGTCTATGATTTATGAGAGGGACATGTACATGAACATATGCTGTCTAGGATTTAGAAGTGTGACATGTACTTATGCTGTCTAGGATTTATGAGAGGGACATGTACATGAACATATGCTGTCTAGGATTTATGAGAGGGACATGTACATGAACATATGCTGTCTAGGATTTATGAGAGGGACATGTACATGAACATATGCTGTCTAGGATTTATGAGAGGGACATGTACATGAACATATGCTGTCTAGGATTTATGAGAGGGACATGCACATGAACATATGCTGTCTAGGATTTAGAAGTGTGACATGTACATGAACATATGCTGTGTAGGATTTATGAGAGGGACATGTACATGAACATATGCTGTCTAGGATTTATGAGAGGGACATGTACATGAACATATGCTGTCTAGGATTTATGAGAGGGACATGTACATGAACATATGCTGTCTAGGATTTATGAGAGGGACATGTACATGAACATGTGCTGTCTAGGATTTATGAGAGGGACATGTACATGAACATGTGCTGTCTAGGATTTATGAGAGGGACATGTACATGAACATGTGCTGTCTAGGATTTATGAGAGGGACATGTACATGAACATATGCTGTCTAGGATTTATGAGAGGGACATGTACATGAACATATGCAGTCTAGGATTTATGAGAGGGACATGTACATGAACATATGCTGTCTAGGATTTATGAGAGGGGCATGTACATGAACATATGCAGTCTAGGATTTATGAGAGGGACATGTACATGAACATATGCTGACTAGGATTTATGAGAGGGACATGCATATGAACAAATGCTGTCTAGGATTTATGAGAGGGACATGTACATGAACATATGCTGTCTAGGATTTAGAAGTGTGACATCTACATGAACATATGCAGTCTAGGATTTATGAGGGGGGACATGTACATGAACATATGCTGTCTAGGATTTATGAGAGGGACATGTACATGAACATATGCTGTCTAGGATATATGAAAGGGACATGTACATGAACATATGCTGTCTAGGATTTATGAGAGGGACATGCACATGAACATATGCTGTCTAGGAATTATGAGAGGGACATGTACATGAACATATGCTGTCTAGGATTTAGAAGTGTGACATGTACTTATGCTGTCTATGATTTATGAGAGGGACATGTACATGAACATATGCTGTCTAGGATTTAGAAGTGTGACATGTACTTATGCTGTCTAGGATTTATGAGAGGGACATGTACATGAACATATGCTGTCTAGGATTTATGAGAGGGACATGTACATGAACATATGCTGTCTAGGATTTATGAGAGGGACATGTACATAAACATATGCTGTCTAGGATTTAGAAGTGTGACATCTACATGAACATATGCAGTCTAGGATTTATGAGGGGGGACATGTACATGAACATATGCTGTCTAGGATTTATGAGAGGGACATGTACATGAACATATGCTGTCTAGGATATATGAAAGGGACATGTACATGAACATATGCTGTCTAGGATTTATGAGAGGGACATGCACATGAACATATGCTGTCTAGGATTTATGAGAGGGACATGTACATGAACATATGCTGTCTAGGATTTAGAAGTGTGACATGTACTTATGCTGTCTATGATTTATGAGAGGGACATGTACATGAACATATGCTGTCTAGGATTTAGAAGTGTGACATGTACTTATGCTGTCTAGGATTTATGAGAGGGACATGTACATGAACATATGCTGTCTAGGATTTATGAGAGGGACATGTACATGAACATATGCTGTCTAAAATCGTTTAGAAATCAGACCAAAATCAGACACATTGTCTGTTTTAAGAAAAGCAATTTTATATCAATAAATGTTATTGAAAAAAAAAATCAATGGCACTTGCTTTACTGATACAATGAAGCAGCATAAAAGAATGTGATCACTTCAATTTGACCGATACTTGTATGAAGCTATGGATTTTTAAATCAGAGACGCCGTGGCATAGAAGTAAAATCAGACTGATAAGCCTCTCGACACCTGGGTTTGACTCCTGTCCGGGGTGTAGGACTTCAGGTGGGAAGATTGTCCAGCAGACCAATGGTGCATTGTTTTTTTAGGGTATCCCTCTACAAAAAAATCTGGACACTACAATAGCAACTATCATTGGTGGCTGTGATGTATTTAAAAACAACATTTGCACAACACCGTGCTTTGTTGCCACATTTATTACTTTGTAAAATAAAAAAGTTTGATTCAATTTCATAATTCAGTTGCAAGCAACTGCTCGGTTCACATTTTATATACCTATACTTTTGTTTTGTTTGGACTCAATGCAACTGTTTAGTCCTTGAAAAAAAACAACAGTTGTGTTACAATTATTTCCACATAGTTGTGTAAAAATATTTCTTTTCAAGTAAGCCTTATCTACTTTAGCACACATTTTCCAAGGTAACTTTTGCTGTTTTTCAAAGAACAGAGCGGTTTCAAATATACAGTGTATGTAAAAGTAATCCACATGCAAGTAAAATTCAAGGGAAGTAAATCAAATATATGACTGTCCAGTAGTTGAACATTTATCTCCCAGTTCTTTATATTTACATATTTCTTTATACATTATTTCCAACCAAAAATCACTAGTTTGGGACAATTGTATATACACAATATAGCTAAGGATATAAGAGAAGTCCTAACCATTTGCCTGCTATGCACAACTTTAGGCAAATAGGAGCTATCTGATCAGATCTACAGTATTTGCTGGGAGCTATCTGATCAGATCTACAGTATTTGCTGGGAGCTATCTGATCAGGGTCTACAATAGCTATCTGAGCAAGATCTACAGTATTTTCTGGGAGCTATCTGATCAGATCTATAATATTTGCTAGGAGCTATCTGATCAGGATCTTCAGTATTTGCTGGGAGCTATCTGATCAGATCTACAGTATTTGCTGGGAGCTATCTAATCAGGATCTACAGTATTTGTTTGGAGCTATCTGATCAAGATCTACTGTATTTTCTGGGAGCTATCTGATCAGATCTACACTATTTAATAGGAGCTGTTTGATCAGATCTATAATATTTGCTAGGAGCTATCTGATCAGGATCTTCAGTATTTACTGGGAGCTATCTGATCAGATCTACACTATTTGCTAGGAGCTGTTTGATCAGATCTATAATATTTGCTAGGAGCTGTCTGATCAGGATCTTCAGTATTTGTTTGGAGCTATCTGATCAGATCTACAGTATTTGCTGGGAGCTATCCAATCAAGATCTACAGTATTTGCTGTGAGCTATCTGATCAAGATCTACAGTATTTGTTGAGAGCTGTCTGATCAAGATCTACATTATTTTCTGAGAGCTATCTGATCAGATCTATAATATTTGCTAGGAGCTGTCTGATCAGGATCTTCAGTATTTGCTGGGAGCTATCTGATCAGATCTACACTATTTGCGAGGAGCTGTTGGATCAGATCTATAATATTTGCTAGGAGCTGTCTGATCAGGATCTTCAGTATTTGTTTGGAGCTATCTGATCAGATCTACACTATTTGCTAGGAGCAGTTTGATCAGATCTATAATATTTGCTAGGAGCTGTCTGATCAGGATCTTCAGTATTTGCTGGGAGCTATCTAATCAGATCTACACTATTTGCTGGTTCGATTCATTTAACTCTAGAAACTGCATGAGTATAAGTATAATGAGTCATAAGAAAATGTTCGTTTTTTATACATTTTTGGTCATATAGTATTGTCCAGCTGTTGGGTGGAGAACCACTGGCACTTTACAGGTCATGAGACATTTAGCAGGCTAAGCTTTAACAAAAGGTTACTCTAGAAGAAGGGCCAGGTACATCTTTAATATGCCAGTTATACTTTTATACTTGTAAAAGAGCCACAACAATAAAAAGAGGGACCTATATTATTCAGCAGGAGATGCTGGATTGTTTTCACTTCTGAACCATGTATATATATTTTATGATTCCTAAGCAGTTAATGTTAAAGCCATCTAACAAATTTATGATAGTGAGTTGGCATTATTATTGCAAAGCCTCTTCTGTAAGTGCTAGTTATGGTTAAGGAACATATGGTACATTTTTTCTGAAGGAATTCATAAATGATAAAAAATGGTTACTTTACAAAAAAAACTTTGTTAGACAACATGTGTGAATATCCACCAAGTCATACACACTTGTAGGACTAAATAACTGGAAGATGATAAACATACCTGTTCAATCTCACTCTTTTAGTACGAGACCTAACCTCACACTCTCAATGCAAATATTGTTAATTCTCAAGCCTTAACAAAATAATACAGTAAGTCGTCATAAATAGGTACATACTTTATTTGAGGGGCCTAATTCATTAGAATTTCTTGAATACTGTAGGTTATTGGTAGGGTACCAATTGCTAATATAGAGTAAAATTTCATACTTGGGCAGTATTACATGTGACAGTCACACCTCCTTGATCTAGAGTGACAGAAGGTGTAAAATAGAGGCACCTTCATGATGTTTTGCATGACTTTTATCAATCTCCATGTCAGAGATCACATGATTTTAAAATCACAGTAACTTCTGGCATCAAGAAGGAAAAACTTGACAAACAAGATGTGCATGAGATTACATTGGTGTTGTTTTTAAAAAAAATAATAAACCATATATAGTTATAGTCTAGCAAAACATTCTAAGGAATGTTTACATTTTAAAAATAAACAGTTTTACTCTTTTTTTCATTAAAACCATATGGAACCTTTTTATATTGACATCGATAACGATGTACATAAACATGATCCCCACTTTGCTTTACAAGACAGCAGCGGTAACTGCAGTACAGCACAAAGTAACTGGTGTGAGCAGTGTGGACTTGAAGAATGTAGCCTTGAAATACATAGGAAATTAAGACTTGTGTTTGTTGAGACAGACATGCTTAAAAGCCATAATAATCGTCACAGGTGCATTGTTTTACCTTCTTCACAACATGATAAAATGGTCTGTGGTTTAAGAATAATACCAAAAAACTTACTTGTAAATAAACTTAGAAGCTGTAATTATGTCAGTCCATGAAAGGATAGAAAAAGGCTAAAACATTTCTGAAGCATACATGTGAACTCTACCCCTTTTGGAGGGACTCCCACTTTTAAGGTTCAAAATTGTTTGAAAATAAGGGGTGTTTTACAAATTTTCAGAAATCTCACTACTTGGAAACTGATAATTTCCTTCTTTGTTTATACGAAAATAAAAAATCTCCCAGTTTACAAGTGAAAATCTCCCACCTTGACCTCAGACAAAGTTAACATGTATGCTGAATGTAAATATAAAAAGAAATGTTTTGGATTTTGTATGCTTCAAACGCAGGACCGTATATATGAAATGTTCAGACAAATAGTGAGTTAGTGATTACAGCAGTCCAAATGTTTCTATTTCAATTGTCTTTTATTAGCTCGGCAACTCGCTTGGCTTAATGTTCTTATTTCTACACAGTTCTGTACTCTCTCTTCTAATCCTCACTTTCCCTCGTCTTTCACTTACCACTATTGATTTCTTCAATTATAACTTTTCCTTCATGTCCTATCTCAATCCTTCTCTCTCTCCTCTCTGCCTCTCTCTACCTCTTCTGCCTCAGATAACTCCCAACCAAAGCTTACATTTTCTTTATTTAGCCACACCCACTTCTCACATTCTACCAATTAACACAATTATTAATTAATCTCTCTCATCCATTGGTTCATACATTCAATTATCCTCCTATTACACCCTACTTAATAAATATCTTATACTCCAGCTTGACACTCAGCATAGCACTAAGCTCTTATAACCCCTTGTAGGGATTAACTCTGGCTATGTTATATCAATACCATTAAAGGTAGATTTTAGCTGTGACCATATTTCCTAGGCTAATAAAGAAACTTGGTCCAGACATTAGAAGGAATTTGGTATCTTTTGATCTGGATTCGTTATGTTATCTACATAGAACTAGGACCATGCATCCTGCCAGGTGATACAATGTATAATTTTATACATTGCAATTGGTGAAATGTTTATAAAAAATTAAACATAACATTCTTTAGGATTTTGACATGTCAGCCAGTGCTTATCTGTTTATTCAACTTTACTGGGTTTAAAGTCAGGCCCAATGAGTCAGTTTCTATTGCTGAGGTCAGTAGCCTGTGACATATACTTCTAACTTCTCAGTAGTCTGTGACATATACTTCTATATTTTCAGTAGTCTGTGACATATACTTCTAACTTCTCAGTAGTCTGTGATGTGACATATACTTCTAACTTCTCAGTAGTCCGTGACATATACATCTAACTTCTCAGTAGCCTGTGACATATACTTCTAACTTCTCAGTAGTCTGTGATGTGACATATCAGGCGCGTAGCTAGCCTATAAAGAATGTGGATTCAAAATAATCTAGGGGGGTCAGGGGGCATGCCCTCCCTGAAAATTTTGAAATAAATGGTGCAATTTGGTGCGTTTTGGGGCCTCCGGAGAGCTTTCTTGACCAACGAAAATCCATTTATTTTAGCATAAAAATGGAGATGAATAGCTTTACTTTCGTTTATTTCAACTAGTCTACATTTCACAGCAAGTCTAACTTGCGGCCTTTGCTGGCCGCAAACTCGTTAATGATAATATCAATATCTATTTCCATGTGTCTGTAGGCGTGCAACAGGGCTAGTTCAGACATCCGTTCTGTGAGCATCGTTGATCTCATGTAGTTTTTCAGGCGTCTCATGATACTAAACTGCCTCTCGGCGGTAGCGGTAGACACTGGCATCGTAGTTAGTACAACTAGACAGGTGAAGATGTCTGGATACAGAGTCTTGTTCGTAGCCTTCAATGTGTCAGTAAGATTTGAGGGTTTTGTCCCCTCCAGCTCCCATCTTACTTTCCATCGAGAAACCTCATTTCGGAAGGCTTCCCGATCCCCACTGAGGTCACTCTCATACTCCTGGAAGATGGAATCCTCGTGATCTCGGCTGAGCTCAGGAAGAAGGCTTGGGATGAGATATTGAGCCTTAAACCTCTCATTGCTGGATACAAGACGGTCTTCTAGTTCCACAACTAGATGATCAAGAAATGGATAGAACAATGCTCTTTTCCAGTATTCCGAAACAGAGTCGGCAGGCACGTTGCCACGGTGCTGTTGGCGTCGAGCTGTTCTAGGCTTTGAAGGCTCGACTCCTTGGTCTTCTGCCATGGCAACTGCTTTGTCGTAAAGCCCATCCCACACAGCATCATCGGCTCTCTCTGCACGAAATGTGGCTATAAGAACTCGACTCTCCTTGGCTGCTTCGATCAAGTCGATATTCTGCTTCTGTAGCAGCTTGTTTAGACGCATAACACCCTGGAGGACGAATTCAACCACAACTAGAGAGATGATGAAGTCGAACCCAAGGATACTGCATCTGTAGCTCCGTGCTTTTGAGTCTCCCTCTCGTTCTAGCACCTCCAGTGCACTTACAATTGATGTGTATGCAGCTTTGAAAGTGTAAAGTGCGTCAGCCCGACTAGCCCATCGCGTCTCACACAGACTTTGAAGACGTGTTCTCTTCTGCATCTCTTCCTGTGCCACGGGATCGTTGCCAAGCTCCTCTTTGAAAGCTAAAAGACGTTTGGCAGAGTACTTGAAAGCAAATCCGATTTGTTGTACTGTGTCCAACAAGTTTCTGACGAGTGCCTTTTTACAGGCATGCACAATTGACAAATTAAGGCTATGGGCTTTGCAGTGCACATACATTGCTTGGGGAACTACTTGCTGGACCCGAGCTTGCACACCTCGATGACAACCAGACATATTACTGGCCCCATCATACCCTTGTCCCCTCATCTTGGAGATGTCTAATCCTTCGTCCCGCTGCCCCTCAATAAACTTGTTAAAAAGAGCCTCTCCTGTTGTAGATTCTGCTTGCACAAAGCCCACAAAGTCTTCACGCACGTCCTGTTCAGTTTCAGAATAATATCTTACACACATAGCAATTTGTTCCATAGTGCTCGCGTCAGTAGCTTCATCTGCAAGAAATGAATAACAAATAGCATCGTTGCACTGCTGAACTATCTTGCCTTTTATGTTATTTCCCAACAAAGTGATTAATTCATTTTGGATCATAGGCGAAGTGTAAGTAACCTTAGATTTAGAGGACAGGTGTGTTTTCAGGATTTCATCCCTGTTGGCCTTGTCTTTCAACAGGACAGTAAAGTTACTATTGTTGTCATCATGACCTCTAAGTGGAATATTTTGTCGACCGCACAGAATGATGACCTCTATAACAGATCTAAGCACCTGTCTATTTTTAGCAACAGTTTCGACTTTGTTTCTCGACAGTTGTGCTGTAATGCTTGCTTGTTTCCCTTCGATGATT
>CM017558.1:68294888-68325184 GCA_007844125.1 Sinonovacula constricta | reverse complement strand
ATACTATTATATATATATATATATATATATATATATATATATATATATATATATATATATATATATATATATATATATATATATTTATGGCTGTTTGTTCATAACTAAGAATTATATCGATTTCCGAGATTTATATATTATTTCCTGCAGCATGATTGTTACTCTGCAACGAACCATTGCGTCCCCACCTTGTCGTTGGTGTGGCCTCGTGATTGGTGGATACCGACAGTCCAGCGGCTCATGTCGATCCGGCCAGTGGTGGTGGTGATAGTAAACCACCAGTACGGGTTGTCTTGAAACTTTACCTCGGTAGTACCCTCATTTTGCAGACTTATCGATCTGACATGCATAGCGCCTACATCGTCTCCGTTAATAGCAATGTTGTCTGCTTCAAGAACGGAGTAACTGTCCGCAGGGTTGCTCGGAAAATCTAACTTATAGCGAACTTCCGCCCCGTTTCTGATGGCGTGCGTCAAAACGGCCTTTGATCCAAACGTGACAACGCCATTATCATTCACTTCAAGAGCCTTAGTCCAGGGTCGTGTGTCTACAAACCAGGAAAGGGACTCTTTGTTCAGCGTGTCGGCTGGTACGTAGGTGTTAACTCCCACCTTGTACCGTGTCGTGCGGACATTTCCAGTGGTAGAAGCATCCTCCAATACCAGTACACGTCGCTCTGGAATTCGCTAAGACCCGCTTTAGACACAGAATCAATGAGAGAAGCACTGACATGACCGGCCCTGATATTGATCTGCGTAGCTGATATGATGTTGTTCTTGTACAGCACTCGGACCCGATGACCATTGTCGATGGCGGTAAGAAGGTCAGACAGGGAACCTTCCAGTTGGTTGCCGGCGTCGTCATGACGGTATGCCAGTCTCCAGCACGAGTCGGCAAACCATTCGGTGGCTTCTGAGTCTTTAGTCTCACCACGACTAGTGTGTTGGCCAATAGTCCATCTGGATGTGTGGCGATGGGCCGATGTCGACCAGATGGTGAACCACCAGTAAGCATTTGACTACAAAACAAGAAAAACAACGTGATTTACCAAATGTCGTTTCTTGGTGGCAAAGATAGAGTCGTAAGTCATTTCAAATGTGTACCAGGTTGAAACTTGGGTGAACTTTTATAACATATTTTATAACATGTCAACACTTCGATTGAAACCTAAATGATAATGGACATCATACTTATAATTAATAATAATATCATAACCCAAACTGTGGCTGAGGCTTAGTTTCTACCGAAATGTACAATTCACACACTTGAAAAGCAAACATTCATACGAAATTGATGTAACATATGTTTTATTGTCACAATATATGTTATTATAAGTATCCTGGGTAAAAATCAATTTGAAAACTACTTTAAACTATTTCCATATATTTTAAAGTTTGCCTTGTAAAAAAGGCGAAATTTCGCAATATTCCTATGTCCTTTCGCTAATGTAATATATTACTGGTGCCAACATTATTCGTTGAAAACATTATTCGTTGGAAACATTATTCGCTGGAAACATTATTCGTTGTATATAGACCCTTTTACGACGCGATTGGTTGCCCTGTTGCATAACCGGATATTGCGTAACTTTCGCGCATGCGCAGTTAACGTAGGGCAAAAGCTATTGTTATAAGATTGTTATCACGTCTGACAGAAAATCGATATTTGCCGACAGTTAAAGTTGACTAGAAAAACAATTAAAAACACAGCTATGGTGTCATCGTGTTGGGCCCCAGGCTGTTCAAATCGGCTGGTGAAAGGTTCTGCCGTGAAGATGTTTCGCTTTCCCCAAGAGCCTGTTCGGCGAAGCAGATGGATAGTTCGTGTTGGTCGTCAGCCCGCTGCAGGAGTCAAATCGACTAGGAAGGACGGTCTTCTAGATCCGAAGGACCATGATAGATTATGCAGCGCTCATTTTGTTAACGGTTAGTGTAATTTAGCAAAGTAGAATGTGCATGTATTAAATTAATGCGACGTGTTACTACAAAATTACCCCACCCACCCTTACAATGAGGAACTGGCCAGATTTCTTAGTTCATAATACAATATGTCGGCACATATTTACACAATCAAAGGTGTTATGTTTATGGCCATAATGATGATGAATTGTATCACATATACTTATCTACAATGTCAAATAAATTTGGAATGTGTTTTTATTTGCCACCCAGTTCTGTGTTGAAATGCTGCTTTCAGTTGCTAATTAAAACATGGTACATACTTTGGTTACTGTAAGCCATCAGTTCATCTCACGTTATATTTTATAACCCAAGCTTCTCACAAGCACAAAATAATATATATATATTTGTTAACAGGGAAACCAAGTCAAGATGAGCTAGATGTAGACTTTGTCCCATCCATCTTTAGCCACATACCACTTCACCACAAGACCCCAGAAGCCATTCGGACTAGGAGAGACAGACAGAATCGCATTAGAGGACGAGATGAAAAGAAGTCAAAGTCAGCTGCAGCAGATGCTTTGTTAAGTCTAATGTCTGTTAAGGAAAGTACAGTTCCAGAACAACAACCCAGCTTATGTGATGCTATAACTTTTGTAAGTTCAAGTGTTCAGACAGACATTAGAGATCAGGATTTAAAATTGTTGATGAAAATGAATGAGGACAAGTCAAAACAGTTGAAACAACAGGAGAACCTCATAAGTAAACTACTGCATTTAGCAGAAAATCTCCAAAGACAAAGTGAGAGTTTCAGCACTGCATTGGATGAAATGAAAATAAAAGTGGAAAAGCTAACAAAAGAAAATGAAATGTTAAAAGAGAAAGTCAAACTTTGTTTTAGTTTTCAAATGATTGAGAATAATGATCAAAAGACAATATATTACACAGGGCTGCCAAACTACAAGACTTTTGAAACAATATTTCACTACTGCAGCAAAATTATTAGGAAACAAAAGAGGTCAAAACTAGATGGAAGAGATGATTTGTTGATGACATTGGTAAAGCTTCGCCACAATATTGGATTTATAGATCTAGCAAACCGATTTGGCGTCAGCAAAGGATTGATAAACAAAGCCTTCCACCAGTGGTTAAATGCACTGTACAGGGTGCTTGGTGGACTTATCATGTGGCCACCACTAGACAAGGAGCTACAACTTCCAGAAGTGTTTCAGACAGAAAAGTTTCGCAGAGTAAAGTGCATCATTGATTGTACTGAAATATTCATAGAAAGGCCATCAGCCCTTAGGGCACGAGCTCAGACCTACTCCAACTACAAGAAGAGCAATACGATCAAACTGTTAGTCGGAATAAGTCCTTCTGGTGCTGTAACATTTTGTCTGATTGCTGGGGAGGCAGGGCCAGTGACAAGAAGATTACCCTTCAGAGTGGCATCATGAGCAAACTTTTGCCAGGAGACATTGTAATGGCAGATCGCGGCTTCACAATGAAGGATGAGTTTGCTCAAATGAATGTTAAGCTAATTGTACCGGCTTACACAAAAGGAAAGAAACAGCTAACTGCTGAAGAAGTAGAAACTGGTCGCGAACTTTCGAGGGCCCGTATTCATGTTGAACGGGTCATTGGTCGTTTGAAAGACTTTAAAATTATAAGTGGAACAATGCCGATTTCATTTGTGAAAGGACACAATACATGCAAGAAAGTGCTCACTGTTGTTAGTGGTATTATAAACATGCACCAACCAATATTGTAAATAACTTGATTGATTGTTACTTTGTTTTTGTTGCAGGGTTGGCAAAATGCCGGCAAATATGGGTATTTTCCATGCCGGCGGTATTTACCGGCAAATACTGGTCAATTGAATTGACCAGTCTGAAATATATACAATATTCCCTATTATCTTCATTCATATGGATAATTTCAAGTTTACTCATCAATTGCCATTTTATGTATACTTAAGTTTTACACTTTTATCACTTTATTCATAATAAAAATAAATATTTAAGTACTGAAAAAAATGGTCAGTCGAATTTGCCATCCATGGAATTTATACAATACAATATATATCCCCTATAGTCAGCATGTGGACAACTTCAAACTGTAATTATAAATAATAACCAAGTCATCATTTTACAAATTGTCTAGGTAATTTATGACACTTTACTGTTGTCTTTGTTTCCCCTAGCTATTACAGCCCCATGTTTGAAACCTGTTGTTTTAATTGTTTAGACAATATGGCTTCGCTTGTTAAATGGCAATAGCCAGGTGCACAGGTGAATTTGCATTAATTTCTCACCTGCTGTATTTTAGGTTCTAAGTAAAAAAAAGACAGTTATTTAAAAATTATTTTTACCATATGTGCTTATAATGATCACCTGATATGATGTTTAAATAAAATGTCAGTAATTGAATTAATTATTATGATTATACATTAATAACTGTCAACTAAATTGAGATTTATGTAGTATTTTAAGGCAAAAAACCTCATCTTTGTAGTATTTGCCAGTATTTGCCACTTTTGGGAGTATTTTCCAGGCCGGTAAATACCACCGGTAAATACCGGGGGTGGTATTTACCGCCCAACACTGTTTTGTTGTAGTTGTTGACAATGCTTAATCCAAATGGAGGTCACTCTGTCCCAAATTCAGGTCAAGATGGAGGAAAAGCTGTTTGTTATCAACTTTTTTACTTTTAATCATTTTGTTTTAAAATTGGTACTTGCATTATATTTATTCATTGTAAAATATTATATGACATATCACAATACTATGCATGGTAGATATATTGATGCAGTCTGCAATCTATTTATATGAACAAATGCAGCAGTTGTGATGATATTCAAATGGTTTAAGACAACTGTCAAACAGTCTAAGGTATCCTAGTTCTGAATTTGCATAATAAAACTGCAGTCCAATTAAAACATTAGATATATATTTTTACTGTACAATGTGTGTTGTATGATGTTTATTGTTATGGATATATTTATACTGTACAGTGTTTGTTGTATGATGTTTATTGTTATGGATATATTTCACCTCATTATGTAAATAAAATTATTTTGCCATGGAATGACTCGTTACATGTTTTTTATATATCAAAATGTCAATTTTAGTGAATCTTGTTAATAATCATGTAATCAATGTCTATCATAACATCCTAGAGGATAATTTATAATTAATGTGGCATTTACTACCATAGATTTTGAAAGGGTTTTGACTTAAATAATCACAAAAGAATAGCTAGTTAAACATTTTTTTTAATCATTAATATTATATACATAATTTATCACAAAATACATTTTCTGCAAATATAAACACAAACTGATGAGTCAACTTAAAAATAAGCTTGTATTAAATGTGGTTTCCAACATTTTGACAATATTGAATGTATGTAATTAACAATATAACAATACCTTTAAATACCTTGAATTTTGGCATAAATTCTTTGCTCTAAACAAGAACGTTTTCTTTTTCTATACAAATCATGAAAAGATTACAAGAAATGTTCATTCATTTTTACATCTACAATAAGCATAATGGGGATTGTTTCCAAAATGAAAATGATGTCATAGCTTACATAAGTAAAAGGTCATGTAGTTTTCTACTTTTAAAAAAGCTAACTGAGCAGTATGGCTAGTATATGAAAATCTAGTTTCAGATTTTGTGTTATGCTTTACTCTTGACATACATGAAGGACATATAGGAAAAACATTCAATCTTTCATGTAAACATATATTTGGATTTATGAAAACAAAAACTGTTGCATGCCACCTCAAGTTTAACAAAGGGGTCACTTTTATTGTAGTTGTCAACGCTTGGGTTGAAAATGAAGGGCTAAATATGGACAAGATTTCCAGTGTTGCACATGTGGTTCTAGACTATTGTTTCAGCTGGATGTCATTATAAAGATAACCACAGCATTATTTAACTTTTTTTTTGGCAATACAGTTCTGAGCCTTTCGAGCCTTTCGAGAATGTGTCAACAATTCAGGCAGAATTTTTGAGCAAAAGAATGTTGTAATTTTCTGTTTCATAGAATTAAAGTAATTCAAATCAAAAAAAATTCTTTCAATATGTACACCAACAGTTGTATATACAACAAAATCACAGTACGATAAGTCACACACAGCCATCTGTGCTTGTACCTGGACAAAGTACCTATGGTCAAACTTCAACTGATTGTCACACTCTTTGCCGAAGTGGTGGTTCAGGCAGTAATGCTTGTCCATTATATGGCATGGCATAATGTCTTTAAATGTGAATGGACATTTTACCTCCACACAACCACGACCACAGCAGTCGCATTCTACAATTCCATCGGGTGTGGCGCCAAAATATGGCATTTCACTACTCAGGTAAAACCCACATTCCTGAAATTTTAAGTTTGTGTGTTTCAAGGAATTAATTTTAATGTACTTGTCTATTGCAATTGGCTCATTTTGCAAACCCCAGCTTGTAGCTGCACTTTTAAATGTTTTCCCATACACAATTTCATTAACAAGTGAGTCTGCAGGGCTATCCTGTTTGGTATGCAGAATGTTGAATACTTTTGATGCTGTGACTCGACCTTGCCTATACCTATGCCATAGGCCGCTCTTTGATTGGCTTCTTGTTGCCAGTTCCAAGTTTTTACATTGGTCTGGTGTGGCAGATATTGATGAAAAAGTAGCATCACACAGTTTGGCTAAGTCAGTAACCTCAAGGCCAGCATTTTCTTCCTTGTAAAAATGTGTCAATACCTTTGGATATTTTGTGCCAACAACTTCAGACTTTTTAGGATTTACTATGGTAAATATCACAGCGTTTGGAGCACAGTCCTTTAAATCATTCAACAAAGCAGATGGGTCCATAATGTTATCAGCTTCTTGAGCACGGGGAGCATACAAGGGTTCACGCTTCGTTTTTAATCTTTTTGGCTTGCTGAAGTTGATCTCAGCAACCAATGCTGGCTCAATCTAAAAAAAACACACAATTATATGTTTGAAGTTAAGTAGATGTCAAATAAACCAACCTCACAAAAAATTACAAAAAATAATAGAGAGCATAAACAATGTGTTACATGTGTTTCAAGAAATGAATCATTTGGCTTTGTGGAATTAACATAAGCATTCTTTGCAATTATGTTTTTCTTAATCATCATAAAGTGTTATCTTCTTACTTTTATAGATCTTTGTCCTAGTTTGCATTATTGTGAACATCAAAAAGGTCAGACTGTAATGAATTTTCTAAATGTTGTATCATTAATTGCTCATGATGGTGTTTAGGACTATAATTTTATAATGTGATTTGTTAGAACTCAAAGAACATGTCATACCTTTTTCATGAATGTCTGGTTCCACTGGCATGGCAATGATGTACAGGACTGCTGATTGTGTCCTAGTCTTGTGTTGCACTCCACCTTGAACAGCAGGGCCGCAACATGTGAACAAACCTCTCCAAGCCTGGCAACAAATGAAGGTTCCATTAATAAGACAATACACCTACAGAAAATATAAAACATACACTCAATGATGGATTGACTTGTACCCCAAGAAAAAGTAACATGTTTAAGAATGATCTGTACTAAACAAACTTGTGAATTGGAAGTAACCGGTTCAATCAATAATTAAAAACCTGTGAGTCAAGCAAATCTGCATGATTTACTTAAACAAGCAGTAAATATTTTTCTGAAAGAAAATAAAACAAATGCAACTGTCTTACTTTAATAAAAATATTTGAAAAAAAGTCAGACTGAAACATCAATGCATTATAAGGTGAGAAGGGATTTGCCGGCATTTTTGTCGATACTATGCAGCGACATTTCTATCATTATAGCACAGGAGCACTAATGAGGTGCCCAAGGACTGAACCCGGCCAGTCCATTATACTGACACTAATGAGTCAGGCATAATGCTGTACCTGTAGCACCGAGCGTTAGGAGGGAAGCCACTACTACCAACTATAAAGTCTTTAGTTTGACCCAGCCGGGGTTTGAACCCGCGACCTCCCAATCCACAAGCCGACGCTCTACCAATTGAGCTATTGCGGCCCGTATATAATAAGGTGAGAAGAGAGAGGGACTAGTTTTTGAAAAGAAAGACTAATGAGTGAAATAAAGTTAATTGATTTATATTAAAAAAATAGGTTAATAAGATACTATTATAAATTGAACTATCATACCCAGCCATGCATGTACAATGGCCACACTGTATGGTTCCATCTTTTTGGTGGATTCCAGCCCAGGCTTGATGTGGAGTGTCTGTTACCGCTTGAGATCGGTTCACTTTTCCAGCAATTATTGAAAATCCAGTGTCACTTTTCTTGAAGTAGCACGTTTGGACCCACCCACTTATAAAAAAATTGTACGCATCTAGCGACTTATATGCGTTCATGTTGTCCATGGTAAATGGTCCTGGTGTTTTAATTAGGTATGTATAAATGGATCCAAACTCAACACTTGGCCAAACACTAACATCGTCTCTCCACCCACATGTTTCGATGTACTTTGCACTTGCTTTTGAACGCTCAAACAGAATATAAGGATCATCTTCTGTGTTGAAACCAAGACACACCAGTTTATCAATATACCTTGATCGAGTATCTGCCGATAACGTTGAGAGATACGAACTCATTTTACCAACAATTAAAACAAAGCGACGTAATCTTACACAGTCAGATTTTCTTTCTGCCCTACGTTGAATGCGCATGCGCGAAACTCGACTTCCGTTGTCAAGAGATCAAAGGTTATGAAATCGGTCTATAACATTTTACACATCATAATCTTAAATTTCCTAACTTGGATAATCATTAGACTTATAATATGTAAGTCTCAGATTCTAGCCGTTAAGATGTCCAGGAATCGTATAATACGACAACACTCGCGGAATGTCTCGTCAAAAAAGATGTACACTTATATACACAAAAAATAATAACGTAATGTTGACTAACTATAAAATACACGTTAACAAACCCAAAGATTGGGCATATTTACCTGAAACTTGAAATGATTAGAAGCTACTTCTTGACTAACATGCCACAATGCCTGGGCAGCTACTTCAGTTTCCGTCGTGTCAAACGCCAGGTTATCGGCCGGGAACGTATATGACGTCGATGACGTCGTGATACGGACGTTATGTCCGTGTTTTACGGCGGTCACTACGTCAGAGACTGATCCTTTCAGGACCGTGCCTCGCTGGCTCACTCTGTAAATCGGGGACTTGTCACACGACGGTCTAAAACATAAACATATTGGAAAACAAATATGTATGTACAGAAAACATGTTATTTCTGAAGGGTTTATGCGAACGAAAATTAATGTATATGTAATTTTGAGCTTTAAATATAAAAGTGTTTAAGTGTTTTAAAAGTGGTATCTGAGAGTCTGGAGCAAAATTTCTTTTCTCAAAAAACCAAGTTAGTCATTGTTACCTGAAACGGTCCTTCAAAATGCTGTTCATTAATGTCCTAGATCTGTGTGACTAGTCAAGCATAAATCACTCGTCATAGGTATTTCCTGTCCGAACAACGCTGTAGCTATTTTTAAACTTAGAAAACCACGTGACCCCTTTCTTTTGAGATCACATTACATAGCCATCCGGGTAATCCGCTCTGACGACGATGTCTATTTTTAGCAGATAACCCTATCGAGCTATTTATACAGTTGGAAAGAATACACATTCAGGGTGATTCTTACGCGATTAGTTCTATCTAACAATTCAGTTAGTGTTCAAAATCGTATTTATTAACACTCAAGAAAGGATATATACAAAACAATATGCCCCAATTCCCCTACACAGTGGTTCGATATTGTAATATGTATCTGATAGAGGCCAACTCGGATAACTCGGTCGGATAGCACCTTTAACATTTCACACTAATAGTGTTGAAGATAAAATATAAACATAAAATACAAACTACGAGTCTACAAATATACATGTTTAAGAAATACTATAAAGTTAATGTGTCCTTGTATAGTTCTTTGCTACTATTTAAGATAAGGTATTACCTGATGAACCATTCCATGGCCTTCATCACCTCGGTATCTCCCCTGCTCGTGGTATCCCCGACGTTGTATCGGGCCATGTTAAAGTTCCCAGTAGTACATAGGTTCACAAACCACCAATAGGCATCGTTCTGCAGTCAGAAGACATCATGTTTTATAAACAGGAGGGACACTGTTATGTTTCATATAGCTGCGTCCAGCTTTACTGGCATGGGAGCAGCCCAGACAACTGTTTAATAACACCACCGGCAATATGCAGGCCAGGAACAATGATAACCCAGGACAAACTGGGTTCATATCGCTAAGAACCAATGTAACGATGCGGGTCGTGGTCAATTGCTGCAGCAAGTTATAGCACAGAAGTTTGTGAAACAACATGCCGTATACAAATGTGTTGTAATAATATCGAAATTATCCAGCAGGAACACTAAGCGCGCAAGATTGACCTCGTCGAAATCCACGATGACATCCAGTAAAAAGCTTTGAAGCTTTTGCTTTGTCTTAACATACCTTGGAAAAGCGCCAATAGGACGAGCCTCCGTTTGTAAAGCCGGTTGTGATACCAGCTACCAATGATCTTGTCAGTGTATTTAGATGAATAGTAGTTAACTGACCGAAAATAGATGCCCCTGTTTTTGTCAGTTATGCTTCTGTCACCTTAAGATGGGCTTACTAGGGGTTAATTCTAGCAATGTCTGTGATAAAGAAGCCTGAAAAATCAGTGTCAGGTCCAGTGATAATTTTTCTTTAATAATCTTGTAGATATTATGTCTGGTCAGGCTTTGTGTATTTTATTCCTGTTCTAATGTAAACTACATGTAGTTCTTGGCTTAAAGTGGGCTGTGGTGAAAAGGTGAACCAGAGTTGTTATTATACGCGATTGGATCATAGCAGATCCTGAATGAGACAGCTAAGCAAGTGCAATTCTCTTGGATTGAAGGTAAATTCAAAGACTCTTGGACTATGGAATTTGCTGAGACCCGCTGTGTTTTCTGGAAAATTGTCATTGACAAATGAATTTTAGTCTCCTTGGCACGCATACTGGGCTACATTTTGTAGCTTTTGGAGCTTTCTGTAGTGGCAATTGTCTGTACTATTCTGGTTTCTTTACTTTCTTCTTGCTTTAGCAGATGTGTTTTGCTTTGTCCTCCAAAGATGGGTAAAGTGTTGTGATGCTATCTTTCAACGGATGCTGGTAATCTATGACAACATTTTTTTTAATGAATGCCATGATTTGGCATTGGTCGTGTATTCTGATATTCTGATACAAAGTTGAACTGTGGCGGATATTTGTACCGGCGGATATTAAATTAATTATTATTGCCTGTCATTAAAACAATAAAGATAACAATTAAAAGAAATTGGTGAAAGCGAGTACAAGAGAAAGGGAGAGTGGGGGCGAAAGAGAGGGTGAGAGAGACAGATCGAATGAGAGAGAGACAGAGAGAGAGAGAGAGAGAGAAAGAGAGAGAGAGAGAGAGAGAGAGAGAGAGAGAGAGAGAGAGAGGGAGGGGCGGGGGCGTGGGGGGGGGGGGGAGGCGGTGGTAGGGTATAAATTTTGTCACAGTCAGTTAACATGTTTACTTCATGGTGGAAACTTTGTCTGTAATATACAATAAACTGGCTGGCGTGGTGAAGCGTTATACTGCTTACATAGATCATGTTCATTCGACCGAGTATGACATGTTGTTAACACTACTAAAACTGGGACGAGTGGTTACCTAATTAAGTGAAGTACAGTATGAATGGTAGTTTCATATCCGGTAAATCGTTTCCTTTAAATGGGACAGTTTTTGTTTTTGTTTTGAAAGAAATGTTCATCTTCATATATAATTGTATAATTGAAATACCTTCCCACAAAACGTGTCTCTCAAATGAAGAATTATTTAGTTGTTTGACTATGAGTAAAAAATAATGAGACAAGAGATTTGTCTATCTAGTTTTTAAATTGCCACATAGTATTAATTTTTTACGTAGTATATTTTCTTTACATTGCAAATGGTTATGCTCAACTATGTAAATATATAGCTTGTGCTATAAAATGCAAGAACCACAACTCTTGTACCTTGTTTTTTTTAACCAACCGTATTCAGATCATAACAAGACAAGGGCGGGCAACTACGGTTTGTTTATGTGCACATTCAAGAATCTGTGTGCCATTATTTTATTACTCTTGTATACTTTTTGTTTTCATTATTTATACTTTGCAATGTATTAAAATTTATCAATGATTTTTTTGCCAACCATTTTATTACCTCAGTTTACCATTCATTTAATCCACAACTTTTGTCACTGGTTATCACTTATGCGTCAAGAAATTTAACCGCTCCGGTTACACAATAAGTAAACCGTGACAGAAATGTCCGAACTACACTACCTGTAACACGACTGAATGTTGTAAGGGATCGAAGCCGGAGCCTTTCATGGTGAAAGTAGAATGCTTTTTAGACTGAGCTAATGTTGTAACAGTGATCTACCTTATATTCTATAGAAACTGATACAGATTACGTGACTTGCACGTTCTAAGCATTTGTTATAAATATAGTCTATAATTGGTCATAATTTACCTGGAACTTATCATACGACGCTTTACTTATATGGAACAAAGCCTGGCCGCACAGCTCCTGTTTGATTGGATAAAGATTCTGTAGACTGGTTGTATAGTTGTCGAAGGAGACTCGAACATCCGCACCAGAAGTGGCCGCTTGGATCAGAACTGACCGGTCCCCAAACACCGTCACTCCACTCTCGGAGTTAGAGAACACCTTTGTCCAGCGACCGAAACATTCAGCTGCAATAGTGGTCACTGAATATATAGTGTCAAACAATACACACATGTACAATAAATAGAAAAATGAAGAAAACATGTTAAAGCACAAATCCACATTCCCATTCTTATTTGCCTCTCCATAATCATCATCATACACAGCAAGAAAAAACATTAACAACAAAACCAATAACAACAACATTAACAACAGCAAAACACAGCTGCAGCAGGAACAACAACAAATTAAAACATAAGAAACACCTTTATAAAGTAAGTGGGATATACGAGAAAGCCATTGTTTGGAGCTCTTTGATAAGTTAATGACCCATTTACTTGCGGGGCTTACAAAAAAACTTTAATATATGGAATCTTTTCCGTTAAAATTTAAAAGCAACTGTCATTAAATCCATTTTAAACAAGACTGCCCTAAGTAATATTTGATTTAACCAATAGGTTGACTTTTTTATGTAGCAAAAGGTAAAATATTGTAATATCAGAAGCAGTGATATGAAGAAATGAAAATAATAATCAAGAGCAAGTAAAACAAGTTTGTGATGTTATTTTTAGAAGACAAGATAGAAATCAATTTACAATAAATAGAAATATTTTAGAGAAGCCCTAACAAGAAAGAAAGCGGTTAGTTTCAAAATCAAATAATGTGCTTTATTTCACTGCCATGGGCTTGAGGGTAAATTTTATGTTATTCTTTAATGTGCTTTAAATCACGCACTTAAACGGCAATACATAAAACCGCATCCAAAAGAAGGCAAAACCTTGTTTAAGTTCACTGAGCCATTGAAGTCTATTAAGACTCAAATCTTATACGTTTAGGAAAGAAGACAATGTAATAGTGAAATGACTTTACTTTGCTTAGTTACTGTTATTTTAACTGTACATATAGAGAATTTAATGTATGTTTGTGTGTTTATTGGGTTTATCGTCCCACCAACAGTATTTCAGTTATCTGGAGACGGTGTCCACTTGAAGCAGATAAAGTGCTGCCTTCACTGTATATAGCATGCCGAGAACACCTGGCATGACACACCCAGTCACATTATCCTGACACCGGGCAACCAGTCGTGGAACTACCCTTATATTTTCTTGAGCGTTAGCAAGGGAGCTATACCACTACCATTTTAACGACTTTGGTATGTCCTGGCCCGGGATAGAATCCGGGGCCTCCCGTACCTGGAGCCGACGCTCTACCGATTGCGCTAACAGGTCCGGTGCGAAGTTAATGTATATCCTTAAATTCATTCACTTTAGCATTTTATGTAGACTTTAGTTATTTTGATTTGTAAATGTGTCACCTTATAATAATACAAAACCCTTTATGTTAATATAAGATTGCATAGATGAAATTATTTATGCAGTATGCATATACGCATATTCATGAATACACTCAATAAATCATGCGTGTGTGCATGTGTGTGGGCGTGTTTGTGTTTAATTTATATATATCTATAAAAGTGTCTTGTTTATGTTCCTTATAATAACTTCATATCTTATAATAATATCATATCCCATGATAACCTCATATCCCACAATAACCTCACATTTCATAATAACCTGATATGCCATAATAACCTGATATCCCATAATAACCTCATATCACATAATAACCTCATATCCCATAATAACCACATATCCCATAATAACCTGATATCCCATAATAACCTCATATCACATAATAACCTCATATCTCATAACAACCTCATATCTCATAATAACCACATATCCCATTATAACCTCATATCCCATGATAACCTCATATCCCATAACTACCTCATATGCCATAATAACCTGATATCCCATAATAACCTTATATCGTATAATAACCTCATATCCCATAATAACCACATATCCCATAATAACCTCATATCCCATAATAACCTCATGTCACATAATAACCACATATCCCATAATAACCTCATATCCCATAATAACCTCATATCCATAACAACCTCATATCCCATAATAACCTGATATCCCATAATAACCTTATATCGTATAATAACCTCATATCCCATAATAACCTGATATCCCATAATAACCTTATATCGTATAATAACCTCATATCACATAATAACCTGATATCCCATAATAACCTCATATCCCATAATAACCTCATATCCCATAATAACCTCATATCCCATAATAACCTCATATCCTACAACAACCTCATATCCCATAATAACCACAAATCTCATTATATTTTGTATTTTTACACATGACCAGTAAAGAGTAAAATGTGTCCTACGTACAACGTTGTAAACATTTTCTCGTATTTGCCCCTGGGTAAAAAACCCAATTAACATTACAACCACTTTACATAAGTGAACATTTACGCCGATACGGATATAGATTTTTGGACATAAAGTACCGATAATATAAAAGCTAACATTTTAAAGATGAATCTGACATTGTTGTTAAAGGCATCTCAAAAGCCTTATATAAGTGACCCCCCCCCCCATTCCCCCATTTATTGCCCCACCCAGCATGTGAGGGCATCTGTTTTCTGATAAGCCAGGCTGCCACAGTCTGTAACGATGTGTCTGTCACACAGGTATTGTTCAAGATCCAAGTGTATGTATGCTATATCTGGGGGTTGAACATAGTCATTCACAGTTTGTAAAGGAAACAGTTGTGAATATACCAATTACGCAATCCAATATATATAATATAATATATATATATATATATATATATATATATATATAATATATATATATATATATATATATATATATATAATATATATATATATATATATAAATCTTTATTTAAATAGTTTTCTTTCTTACTTTGTTGGTTGATTTTGTTATTTCTTATACATTTTGTTATTTCTTTCATTCTTTTAGTTCTAATATATATTTAAAGTTATATTTTATTTTGATTTGTAAAATGTAACGAAACGTTTCTAACAAAAGCAATTTAAAAAGTCATTCATTGTCAGAATAATGTCCTTCAGAGTCATTTTGAATACTAAAACTTGTATCTCTCATGTATTTTCAAAATTAAATATTTAGCTATGAAATAAATACATCTTGCAGTTACAAAATTGACACCTAGTAATTAATGCAATAAAGAATTTGTAAGGGATCATATAGTAAACAACCCACATTATCACTAACAATAATGTTTGTGGCTTTGTGTAAAACTAGCCTACTGTCTCACATCCATACTAGCAGGTAATTTAGTTTTGCATTAACCCATCAGAGGTATTACTGTGACAGATTAGTACTATGTTGGCTAAAGACTCCATGCAGTGATGACCAGCAATTAGCAGGTCTGGTCATAGCATGTGGGGGCCTGGCTCAGTGGGATACCACATTCCTTTCGAGATGCCTTTAAGTGGCAAGACTTGTCTCAAAATACAGGCTGCCAAAACACACGTCATCTTATGTAGGCTATATTTATTTGTTTTATTTTTTATATTCTAAACCTAATCATGCTTCGCTTAATTATGCGCGTTACAAATTCGAATTTATAACGACAAACTACGTGCAAAGACATATTTTCAGAGACTCAGCAGCAGAGAGTACATATATTGATCTGGCGGTGGGGTTTGGTTGTTTAAGATCTACACTATTTGCGTTAGTTTGATCAAATAAGGCTTAGTATGTATAACATACTCATGTAATAATAAAAAGATTTTGATCATTTTATATACTTATTACTATTAAACTATAAACATCTAAACATCTGAAGAACATTTAATAAAACAGGAAACATACACATAAACCGGACGGACGCAAGGTTAAAAATACATCATTTAATAATAAAAAATGATAAATAAATAATAAATTATTTTTGATTATTCTTCGAACTTTCAACAAAATATGGCTATATCTTACATTTTATTTGTTAGCAAAAACATATCAACATGGTCAGATACCGGTATTTATGTTTATTATCTCTGGTACAACAACAACACTCAGTAGTTTCCACAGCTTTAGAAATTTGCTAAAAATTCAACTTTTTGTCCAAATTATAAACAAACAAGAAACAAACAATTATTGAGACTAGATCTACTAGTAAATAAACAAACATACGTGAGCTCCGAATCCCTGGTATTAGACAGGCAAGTAGAAAAGAAACGACGATCCTGCCATGATTCGCCATTGTCACTTTACAGCAAACAGGAAGATTCTATACGCTTTCGTACTCTGAACTAATGGGAAACAAGTAACGCGCACATATTACACAAAACAGGTCACGGAACGTTGACGCTAGTTCACAAGTGGTAACAATACTGCTACTGCTGTTGATAAGTCACCAGGAATAACTTGCTTATTGTGCTCTCCTTTTTAAACTCTAGTTGACGGAACTACTCGGAATTGTTTATCGCAAGTTTCTGCGAAAAAAGTTGTTTACATATATATATGTATATATAATATCTAATGCAATTTTTAACCAAACTCTCTGTATTTTTCCTAATTACCTTTGGCCATTATGACCTTCATCAGCGGCGTTTATATACAATGTTTACAGCCATGTTTTCATGACGTCGCTATACATACTAGTACATGAAAAGCAATTTTGATTTGCAAACAGAAAAAAACAACAACACTAAAACACTATGAAAGGTTCTGAAAAAAAAAGCAAGGCGATGTTTGAATAAATGATCATAATGGGAATAGAAGAAAGACGACGAAGAAATCACTTACTGCATTTTACTGCATTTACATAAATCATAAAAAAACAATTTGGTCAAAGTATTGACAAATTTTATCTTGTGTGTTATATACATCATGAGTTTTATAACAGATAACAGATAAAAAAGCACAGTTAGCGCTATCAAAGCAGTGTAAACCATTATAATTTTCAGAAATGTATTATCTTAGTATGTACATTATCTGTACCTTGATGAGAGAGAGAGAGAGAGAGAGAGAGAGAGAGAGAGAGAGAGAGAGAGAGAGAGAGAGAGAGAGAGAGAAAGAAAGAGAGAGAGAGAGCGAGAGAGACACAGAGAGAGAGAGACAGAGAGAGACAGAAAGAGAGAGAGACAGAGAGAGAGAGAGAGACGAGAGAGAGAGAGAGAGAGAGAGAGAGAGAGAGAGGAGAGAGAGAGAGAGAGAGAGAGAGAGTACATGCTGCTTATTTTTATTCAGTTCTTTCATGATCCTTGGTTTGTATTTTGTAAACAAGTAATGCTGATTTATTGTTGAAATGAGACTGTTGCGCCGCATTGCTGGGCTAGGTACCGACATTGAGTACATGTAGTCCGATGTCACAAGACGTAAGAACAAGTACTGTAATATATAGTCGGCTAAGAGTTGATTTTTTCGTTTAAATGGGATTGCTCTGTAGATATTATGCAGTAGCCTAGCTACTGGTATTTTCATGTCTGAATTAGCACATACTCAGTACACATACCTTGGACATCTTCTAGCGCCATGAATTGTTCTTAAGTTTTAGGTGAGGTTTAGTAAGCTTTTAATAAACTATACTGGGTAATACCATACTTAAATTTCCTGTTAATTGTTCAGTTTCCCAAACAAAGACAAGTCGCCTGAACGGCACAGCAAGTGGATTTTAGGTTGTAGAAGGGCTGATGCTACACCTTCCAAGCATGCGCTTGTCTGCAGCCAGAACTTCACTGAAGATGTTATTGACTGCACTGGCCAGATAACGAGACTGCGGGGTGGAGCCATCCCAACAATTGTTGACCTTCCAGTACATCTTCAGGTATTTTATACTATGTAAATTTATTAAATTACTGGCATTATTGTGCGGTAAGCAAAAATGTTGATTGCCTTACACCATTTGAAAATACCATTTGTTATCATTGAAGAAGAAACATTCCTTGAAATTAATACTGGATGGAAAATACTTTTAAATAATCAGCTCAGAATTGAGGTAAATATCCATGTCAGCTGAAAACAAACATAAAAACACCCAGACACAGTTACTTAATAACATGTTTGTATTTATTATTGACCTGATTATCTTCGTAATTAATTGTAAGTATTATTTATTTTTGCAGAAGAAAATGGTTCCTCGCAAAACTCTGACGTCACTGCAAGAGCGCACCACATGACCAAGACTTCAAATTTGCGACAGAAGGGGAAAACAATGCGACATAACTCAAACAAAACAGTTCTTTTTAAAAGACAATAAGTACATGTTTGTAAGAGATACAATATTTTAGTTGAAGTCAACTGAGATAAAGAGAAAGCCCTAAGGAAGCATAGCCGGACAGTGTTAAGTTTTGTACATCTTCACATCCATGTATACATGTGTAGTTGAAAGTCTTCGATTCTGTGGACGATTTGATCCACATTTGTAGAATATTTGTCCATTTTTTTGCTTTAATAGATCTGTTGTTGTAAACCAGCAGAATTCGTGTGCATTGTTTAGTAAATTTAAACTTACTACAATGATTTTTTAAGTCTCCAGGACTAATGACTGCTTCATTCAGCATAAATGAACTTGAGATTTCATATGCTAGTTTGGAAGAATTATGCACACACAAACTACACACATTTTGATAAAAAAAATCTATTCTTGTCCATGTGATAGAAAAACACTTGTTCCTTATATTATGCATTTTTATCTACTTCACTGCCATAATACTTTTTTGTGTTGCCCTTTCGAAGAAAAGCAAAGGGATCGCTTTGCCGCTTTTATGTTAACTTTTTTATTTTGACCAAGGTGTTCAAATGAACACTCATCTACATGTAGTTCAATTGGAGATTCAACATTATGACTTCTTGAAATCACACATTCTGTGCTCTGGTTCCTTCTAACACCGATATTATGTTAGCTAATTAAATGTGCATTAAGATTCATAGTATTATGAAGCTATGTTTTAATAAAAAAAAGAAAATATTTTATTATTTCAAACATCTTTTATAAACTAGTATCGTCAGCTGAAATTTAATAAACATTTGTTTTATTAATAACATTAATTTTAGGGCATGCCATGCATGTTACCTTAGTATTCTACACAAAAGTATTCTTACCTCAACCAAAACCTTTTTCAAATCTTGAGCATTTAACTTTGCTGTGTTAACATTTCTTTCTGTAAATGCTTATAGTTTGTGTAAAAACAAGTGGCATATTTAATATTTATGATATGATGTCACATGTAATAGATTTTCATTGTTTGGTATAACTGTGGCCAGAATACAAAATTGTATTGATAATGAGTACAAATAAAAGCTACGAACTGATTAACTAATTCTTATTGTTGTGTCTTGTGATGTTGAAGAATTTGGTGCTGCCATGTGTGAATCCTCATGCAAAGTGAACTAGATAGATCTAGTATTAACGAAAATTATTATCTTTAATAAAACATACACGCCAAGTGTAATCAGTAACTCAAAACCCCAATCTTTGAAGGTGTACATCTACATGTTTGCATATATAAATGGCAAACAAATTAAAGTGTTTAATGAAAAAGTATTAGCTAAGTGTATGCATCATCTTCTGGGATCGTGTCATAATTGAAATAAAAGAGAGAAAAATAACATTACTCTAACTGTAGTATTGCCATTCTGTATAAAAATCATATAAGAGCGATACAATAGGGAAAAATCCCCTTCTCGATCGTTACATCCAGTCTAGATTCCTACTATGTACAACATCATGTCTATAAATCAGATCAGGTAAAAATTAATTTAAATAATATGAATAACTATGCATATAAAGACACAAGAGATATATGCTACTGCAGAAACTGTTGTTTAATACTCTGAAGGAAATAAAAATACATAAAACACGCAGTGTTATCGGAAAATATTCTACGGATTTTCCTTGTATTATCATAACGTATCTATAGACGCGCCAAACGAATATGCTCTCCAAGATGGCGGCCAATAGCGCGCGGGTTATAAATAGCGCGCCCGGTCTATCTATTTATATGTCTATGGAATACACATATTAAAGATGACGTTTAAATATTAATTTTTCCGTAATGATTGTATTGAGCTTAAAAAATAAAGGGCCTCAGTAACGAAACGAAACTTTTATTTGACAAACCCAATATAGTTTCTGAATTCATTTTCTTATTTATTACGTAACTGGTAGGACATCTTAATATACACATTTCATTTTTCATCATTCATTTTTTGTTATTTTTCTTTTGTTTATTTTTTCCTTTACTTTATTGTGTTATACCCGCAAGATCAGTTGACAATATATGTATGAAATTGTATTATAACCAAGATAATGTAGCTTCTACAAGTTTTAATAAAATGCGTTCTGTTCTGCTCTGTTCTTGATCATGTGACTGGGTGTGGTAGCAAACCAGGTGCTTGCAGTTCACAGTGAAGGCAGCACTGTATCTGCTTCGAATATCTGACCTCTGAATGTATGATTACTTACAAGTGTAGTTTAATAAACCCGACAAAAAACAATGGCTGCACTGTTAGAACTGATAATATACCTTCACATGGCTTAAAATGTGATATCAGATAATTTGCATATAGAAATACATGCAACAAAAGGTAACCATTGGGGGGGGGGGGGGGGGGGATATGTATATTTCTTCATAATTCGTATTTCAGCCTAAAAACGCTTAAGTACACTATCTTATTTGTTCAGATAGTACAGATTCTGAAATATATCGCTCAAAATGTTCACTCTCTCCAAATCTATCATTCAGCACGATGGGGATTTCCGTTAAAAATAATATTGGCGTCAGAGCAAATAATCCGGATATGTTGGGATCTCAGAAGTAAGTGGTAACGTGATGTTTTCAGTTTGATAAAAGCTAACAGTACTACATGACCCAGACAGGAAATACACATTTGTAATGGCAAGTGGGGTGTAATGATTCACCTTTCACGAAGATGGAATTAGACTACAGTTATTTGCCCTTGGTTGGCCACAACAAGGAAGTGATTACACGGTAAATAGTGCATGTGTTGAAAGTCTGATATAAATAAGTTGATGAATGAAAGAGATGGCAACATGGACATTTTTCAACAGAGTGGACCTCAATAAGCTGGTAAATGAAAGCATTAATGAAGACATTATGTCAATTTGTCTATTTTCATTGATTGTTTACATGGCCAAATTCACGTGGTTCCGGCGGATTACAGGCGAATGGTGCATGGTTGTACTTTGACTGGAAATTATGGGACCGGAAGCAACTTGACCCCCATCTTGCTGCAGCTAGAATTTCTTCTCTTGGATGATACTAATGACAGCAAGTGACTCTAATTTGATTGGAGAGTTATCAACATGGCCAGTGTCCACAATGTCTATATAGAACATATAGTAAAAATAACTGTGGTCTGAGGTCAGATGTGAGGGAATCAATACACAGGTTTTGTAGTGTAGGATTTTGTCACATAACAATTTATTTGGTTGTTTGAGCCATACAACTTTGGCCCCGATTGTTGGTTACCATCTTTAATTATAATTTTATAGCTACTTAAACTGACAATTGTCTGGGTACCATGGTGTATTTAACGTGTGAAAACAGAGAACAATTGGAAATTAGAAAAAAAGGCGGCACGTAATGACAGCAGAAATTATTCAAGAGAGATAACTGTGTAGGAGTTTGGATTAGTCAAAAATGTTCATTTGGTCCCGTCAATACAGATCAAAATATCCTTAATTTGGAACACGCTGCAAAGGAAATGAAAGCCGCGTATTCTATGACATTAAAATCTCCATATGCAACATATAATATAAGTTTGGAAATTGATGTAAATGTTTTTAAAAACTGGTGCTTAGTCTCTTAACAAATAGAGCGAAAAGCTTTAAACCATGTTCAGAATATTACAGACATCATTTTTAGTTTATTTATATAAAATGTCCACGTGTGCCCATAATTTACAACACACAGGGCTTTCTTTATATTTTTATTTTTAAATTATGACAAGTTATACTTACTTTTGACTTTGGTGTCAAATGTTATAATATAATGGAATTAGATATATTTATTTTTTTCCATTAAAGGTAATATACTACAGTTAGGGCCATTTTTCGCTCGCTAAATCAAATAAAGTGTTATTGTTACCTGATTAGATCCCGCAAAGTGTTTATTGGTGCCCTACATCCATGTGAAAAGTAAAGTATAACATCAAATACATCACACACACACACACCACACACACACACACACAGACACACATATTTATATATGACGTCGGTGTATATTTTTGGCAGTTGACCTACCACCGGTTACATCATGACCACTCCATGACAGTCACCAGGGCTATATTCATAAAACACATGACAACGTAAAGTACTCGTTTTAGAACACAGGTTGTAACAAAATGTTCGACTACAAAAATATTTCATGTACAAAATGTTTTTAAGCAATGCAGATTAAGTGAAACATATGGTCCCTGTTCAAATATATTTCGTAATAGTGTTGTTACATCTAAAGTTAATTATTAAATAAGCAAACAGTAAACATGAAATGTGTGTGTGTGTGAGAGAGAGAAGGTGAGAGAGAGAGAGAGAGAGAGAGAGAGAGAGAGAGAGAGAGAGAGAGAGAGAGAGAGAGAGAGAGAGAGAGACAGCAGACAGACAGACAGACAGGCAGAAACACACAGACACACAGAGACACACAGACACACATATATATATTTGACAGACAATTTCAACTCAGGTATCATACAAGTACAAGTAGGGAACAGTACAATACACAAAACAGTATACAAAATTCCGGTCAATTTTAGATTTGGGAGAAGAAGAAGTGGTGTGAATATTAATGTATGTATGTTTATATAAATTGGGGTTACACAAGATTATATTAAGAAACAAGGGTTTAGTAAATAGTTAATGCAATTAGAATTAAAGTACGAAGTTGTTATGAGAGTGTTTTTCTTGTGGTCGAAGATTAACATATGACTCTATGTAATCATACACAAAGTACGTCATGAAGAATATATTCTTTACATGTTTACTAAGCACACATGATGTAACCGGAAGAGATAGATGAATGATTTACTTTGTCGATTGAAATACAATATTATAAAACAAACATAAGTGGAGACACATATTTAATATGCTTCCGACTCATAGCAGCAATAAATAAACAGAAAGGATAAAATGGAGTGTTGCTTATGGAAATAATGTGACTGCATATTTGGCCCAACTTCTTGTTACAGTTATTTCTGTTATTGTACATTTGTGACAGTGACATAAAATGATGATGAAACCATCAATTACTAGTATATTTATAATCATCAACATATTGTATTGGGATATAAAATAAAATATACATTAGATGATTAAATAAATACGAAATTTGAAAACTGCCACAATGTATTGAAAAGACATATGTTATCAATGAAAACGATACAAAATAATAATGAAAATTAATTAAGGGAGAAAAGAAAATTGTATTATCTGCCTGCCTGTCTGCCAACAAGCCGGCCTGCCTGCCGCCCTGACTGATGGATTCCCCGCCTTCCTGCCCGCTTGCTGTCCTGCATGCCCGCCCCTGCCTGGTTGCTCACCTGCATAACGACTAGCCTGCTTACCCACTTGCATGACGACAAGCCTGCTTGCCCACTTGCATGACGACCAGCGTGGTTGCTCACCTGCATGACGACCAGCCAGTTTGTCCACCTGCATTACGACATTCTTGCTTGCCCACCTGCATGACGACCAGCCTGCTTGCACACCTGCATGAGGACTAGCCTGCTTGCCCACCTGCATGCGGACCATCCTGCTTGCCCACCTGCATGAGGACCATCCTGCTTGCCCACCCGCATGCGGACCATCCTGCTTGCCCACCTGCATGAGGACCATCCTGCTTGCCCACCTGCATGAGGACCATCCTGGCTGCCCACCTGCATAAGGACCAGCCTGCTTGCCCACCTCCATGAGGACCATCCTGCTTGCCCACCTGCATGAGGACCAGCCTGCTTGCCCACACGCATGAGGACCAGCCTGCTTGCCCACCTGCATGAGGACCATCCTGCTTGCCCACCTGCATGACGACCATCCTGCTTGCCCACCTGCATGACGACCAGCCTGCTTGCCCACCTGCATGACGACCATCCTGCTTGCCCACCTGCATGACGACCATCCTGCTTGCCCACCTGCATGACGACCAGCCTGCTTGCCCACTTGCATGACGACCAGCCTGCTTGCCCACCTGCATGAGGACCATCCTGCTTGCCCACCTGCATGACGACCATCCTGCTTGCCCACCTGCATGAGGACCATCCTGCTTGCCCACCTGCATTAGGACCATCCTGCTTGCCCATCTGCATGACTACCAACCTGCTTGCCGGCCTGCATGACGACCATCCTGCTTGCCAACCTGCATGACGACCAGCCTGCTTGCCCACCTGCATGACGACATGCCTGCTTACCCATCTGCATGACGACATGCCTGCTTACCCACCTGCATGACGACCATCCTGCTTGCCCACCTGCATGACGACATGCCTGCTTACCCATCTGCATGACGACATGCCTGCTTACCCACCTGCATGTCGACATGCCTGCTTACCCACCTCAATGACGACCAATCTGCTTGCCCACCTACATGACGACATGCCTGATTACCCACCTGCATGACGACATGCCTGCTTACCCACCTGCATGACGACCATCCTGCTTGCCCACCTGCATGACGACATGCCTGATTACCCACCTGCATGAGGACCAACCTGCTTGCCCACCTGCATGACGGCATGCCTTCTTACCCCCCTGCATGACGACCATCCTGCTTGCCCACCTGCATGAAGACCCCATCCTTATTGCCCACCTGCATGAGGACCATCCTGCTTGCCCACCTGCATGACGACCATCCTGCTTACCCACCTGCATGAGGACCATCCTGCTTGCCCACCTGCATTACGACCAACCTGCTTGCCCATCGCATGACGACCAGCCTGCTTGCCCACCTGCATGACGACCATCCTGCTTGCCCACCTGCATGACGACCAGCCTGCTTGCCCACCTGCATGACCACAATCCTGCCTGCCAACCTGCATGAAGACCAGCCTGCTTACTAAACTGCTTATGTTGCTTTGTGACTGCATTTGCTATTATGGAGATAGTCTTGTCACCAATGCTTCATGTTCTGTTTTGTAATGTATGTTGTGCTAAAGTCAGTTTTTTTATTGTCCGTTTTGTTAGTGTTGTGACTTATAGTCTGTGTGTTTTATGTAAGGTCCGTGCATGAGGGCTTGGTTGTTTGCGTCTTGTCTGCGTGATGCACGGGACTTGTCAAACCTGTTTTTCATGTCTGTCTTGATAGATGTCCTCGTGAGAGATAGATTTTGTACGAGAGTTGAAAGGGTTTTTTTGTTGTTGTTTTTTTGTTTTTTTTACCACATCCTTACCCTCAAACATTGCACCTGCCACTCACCTACCGACAACAACTCATTTACTTTTACGTTAACTTTAACGATTTGATCATTCTCGAAAGAGAATGTAGTTAAATAATGTAGAACTTGCGATACAGCAAGCTTATAGTTCGCCTTACACTATAGTTGTATTTACATTATTGTATATAGCCAGTTCTGTTTGGTAAGTGACTGTAGTATTGATATTGCAATGGATGTATTTCTGTATTTTACTTGTATTGTTTGAATTGGTTCATGTCTCTTTTGTAACTGCGAATAGTTGTATTGCTAAATTCGAATTTGTTATAGTCCGCCAATCAATAATGTGGCAGTATTTATTTATTACGTAATTTATTATTCACATGTTTTTCTTTTTAGAGCATAAACAAATAAAAGTCTCTAAACCTTGCACGGACTGGTTTTCAAATAAATTTTGACTCCCATCACGACCCGGAAGAATTCAATCAATTTTGGATAAGAAAACAAGAGCACCGCAAGGCGGAGCAAAATACGCCCGTCAATAGAGCAATTTGAAACAAACTGCTGTGCACTTTGTGCAATGCAGTATGGCCAAGTTTTGCACTGCACTCTGGGTTATTGAAAAAAAAACTGAAAATAAAGCACATGATTGCGGACTGCAATCTGGGTAATTGAAAGAAAATCAAAGGGGAATAACATCAAATGTACAAAACAAATACATGAGAGTAATGGCATTTGTGTAGAAAGTGCATTACTAAAAATAGAAGAGCAGAGTGACAATTCTTGTGCACTGCACTCCGTCTCAATGAAATCTATCCACATACGAAGTTTCAAGTCAAAAGCTTTGATAATATAGGAGTTATGTTACGGACAAGGAAATTAAATAAAGAGGAAGCACTCCAAAGTCATAAAGTGCAGAGTGATGGTTCTCCACCCCAACCCCCCACCCTCCCTCCTACCCACCTAGGAAGTTTCAAGTTGATAGCTTTAATAACGTAAGAGTTATACTCCGTACAAGAAAATTAAATAAAGGGGCATAACTCCAAAATCATTGACCTATTTTATGTATCAAGTCAATAGCTCTGATAATATACGAGTTATGCTCCGCACTGGAAAATTAAACAAAGGGCAATAAATTCAACATCATGAAGTGCAGAGTAATTGTTCTTGTGCATTGCACTCCGTCTCAATGAGATCTACCCAACTATAAAGTTTCAAGTCAAAAGCTTTCATAGTGTTGGAATTATGCTCCGGACAAACATCTGGACGCCGCACGCCTTCCCGCCATGGGCAATCCCATAATACGTCCCGTCTTCGACGGGCGTATAAAAACAGAACGATTGTAGAGTTATGAAATTGCAAAATAACTGCACTCCATTGCTCAATAATGGACTTATCCATTAAGACAATGTGCAGGTACACATACAGTGTATGTTTTCAGGGCAACATAACCATATTAGCGACATTGTCTTCCTATGAATAGACCCTGATAATGACATAACGCATTGGTCTTTCTCGCCATATGTAGTTTTTAGTGCCCAAAGTAACGGTTCGCTGTTAAATGGCTTCCACAGTTGTGACATTAACTATAGCGTAAAAAAATCATTTAGTGTCGTGTAACCTACATGTGTCTAGTGTCGTGAGGGCATAGACATATAAATAGATAGACCGGGCGCGCTATTTATAACCCGCGCGCTATTGGCCGCCATCTTGGAGAGCATATTCGTTTAGCGCGTCTGTAGATACGCTATGATAATACAAGGAAAATCGTAGAATATTTTCCGATAACACTGCGCGTTTTATGTATTTTTATTTCCTTTAGAGTATTAAACAACACAGTTTCTGCAGTAGCTTTTATCTCTTGTGTCTTATGCATAGTAATTCATATTATTTAAATTAATTTTAACCTGATCTGATTTATAGACATGATGGAATCTAGACTGGATGTAACGATCGATTTTCAGTACTTTGTTGCACGATCCCAGAAGGTGATGCATACACTAACTAATATTTTTTCATTAAAATCACTTTAATATGTTTGCCCTGTATATATGCAAACATGTAGATGAAGGCCTACAATGATTTAGGTTTTGAGTACCAAAAGTTACTGATTACACTTGGCGTGTATGTTTTTATTAAAGATAATAATTTTCGTTAATACTAGATCTGTCTAGTTCACTTTGCATGAGGATTCACACATGGCAGCACCAAATTCTTCAACATCACAAGACACAACAATAAGAATTAGTAAGTCAATCAGTTCGTAGCTTTTATTTATTCATTATCAATACAATTTTGTATTCTGACCACAGTTATGCACTAAAATATTATTAACAAACAATGAAAATCACTAATTTACATATGACATCATAACATAAATATTAAATATGCCACTTGTTTTTATAATACAAACTGTAAGCATTTAAAGAAATAAATGTTCACACAGCAAAGTAAAATGCTCAAGATTTGAAAAGGTTTTGGTTGAGGTAAGAATACTTTTGTGAAGAATACTAAGGTAACATTCATGGCATGCCCTAAAATTAACGTTATTAATAAAAACGTGTTTGTTAAATTTCAGCTCACTATACTAGTTTATAAAAGATGTTTGAAATAAAAAAAACATTTTCAAGATTTTTACTAAAACATAGCTTCATAATACTATGAATCTTAATGCATTTAATTAGCTAACATAATGTCCTTGTTAAATGGAACAGAGCACAGAATGTGTGATTTCAAGAAGTCATAATGTTGAATCTCCAATTAAACTACATGTAGATGAGTGTTCATTTGAACACCTTGGTCAAAATAAAAAAGTTAACATAAAGCGGCAAAGTGATCCCTTTGCTTTTCTTCGAAAGGGCAACACAAAAAAGTATCATGACAGTGAAGTAGATAAAAATGCATAATATGGAACAAGTGTTTTCTATCACATGGACAAGAACAGATTTTCTCAAAATGTGTTTAGTTTGTGTGTGCATAATTCTTCCAAACTAGCATATGAAATCTCAAGTTCATTTATGCTTAATGAAGCAGTCATTAGAGTTTTATAAAAAATATTTTACAATGTCTATGCTCAGAATGAGTCCTGGAGACTTAAAAAAATCATTGTAATAAGTATAAATTTACTAAACAATGCACACGAATTCTGCTGGTTTACAACAAGTCTATTAAAGCAAAAATATTGGACAAATATTCAACAAATGTGGATCAAATCTTCCACAGAATCGAAGACTTTCAACTACACATGTATACATGGATGTGAAGATGTACAAAACTTAACACTGTCAGGCTATGCTTCCTTGGGGCTTTCTCTTTATCTCAGTTGACTTCAACTAAAATATTGTATCTCTTACAAACATGTATTTATTGTCTTTTAAAAGAACTGTTTTGTTTGAGTTATGTCGCATTGTCTTTCCCTTCTGTCGCAAATTTGAAGTATTGGTGGTGTACTCTTGCAGTGACATCAGAGTTTTGCAAGGAACCATTTTCTTCTGCAAAAAATAATACTTACAATTAATTGAAAAGATTAGGTCAATAATAAACACAAACATGTTATAAAGTAACTGTGTCTGGGAGTTTTATTGTTTGTTTAGCTGCTATGGATATTTACCTCATTTCTGAGCTGATTATTTAAAAGTATTTTCCAAACAGTATTAATTTCAAGGATTTTTCTTCTTTAATGATAACAAATGGTATTTTCAAATGGTGTAAGACATTCAACAAATTTTGCTTACCGTCACAATAATGCAGTAATTAAATAAATTTATATAGTATAAAATACCTGAAGATGTACTGGAAGGTCAACAATTGTTGGGACGGCTCCACCCCCAAGTCTCGTTATCTGGCCAGTGCGGTCAAAACGTCTTCAGTGAAGTGCTGGCTGCAGACAAGCGCATGCTTGAAAGGTGTAGCATCAGCCCTTCTACAACCTACAATCCACTTGCTGTGCAGTTCAGGTGACTTGTCTCTGTTTGGGAAACTGAAAAATAAACAGGAAATTTAAGTTTTGTATTACCCAGTATAGTTTATTAAAAGCTTACTAAACCTCACCTAAATACTAAGAACAATTCATGGCACTAGATGTTCAAGGTATGTGTTCTGAGTATGTACTAATCAGACAAGAAAATACCAGTAGCTAGGCTACTCCATAATATCTACAGGGCCATCCCATTTAAACGAAAAAATCAACTCTTAGCCGATTATATATTACAATACTTGTCCTAACGACTTGTGACATTGGACTACATATACTCAATGCCGGTACTTAGCCCAGTCATGGGGCGCAACAGTCTCATTTCAACAATAAATCAGCATTACTTGTTTTCAAAATACAGACAAAGGATCATGAAAGAACTGACTAGAAATAAGCAGCATGTACCAGCT
>CM017558.1:68276470-68286985 GCA_007844125.1 Sinonovacula constricta | reverse complement strand
GCAAAAAGAACCATTTTTTATGACCTAATATATTCTATGTTTTTATTGTTACACGTTATATAACTTGGACACCTCATCATTTCAGTGACATCAGTGTGTTTATGTCTGAACTGAAAAGTGACATTGGTCAGATAAAACTGTATCAAAGTAAGTTGAGCACAGCATTTAAGTCCATTTTAAAAGATCAATATATGTTCATACACTCAACTGGGAAAATCATTAATATATTTCCCCACTTGTGACAAGAATTGAACTGTGAGTCAGCAAAACCAACATGTAAATTTTCTTTTAAAACTTGTGTAAAAAATATGTTTGTTTAGTTAATCAATAATCACCCATCTACTATCTTGTCAGTTATCCCTGACTTGGGGCATATAGTTCTGCCTTTATTGGGAAATGCATGAAATGAACTCGATAACATGATAGCAGACCCAGTCATATTATCCTTACTACAGGCCAACTAGTCATGGAAATACTCATATATGATTGAGGGTTAGCCAGGTAACCATACCTCTACCTTTTTTAATGAATTTGGTATTTTGTGCCAGGATATAAACACAGAACATCAGAGCTCCTGAACCCATTGATCGATTGCATTTTTTAATCTGGTTAAAGTTCTAAGTTTTGCAATGGATTAAAAACTTCAGACCTTAACCTCCATTTTATGTTGATAAAAGTAGAGAAGTGTTTAAAATTGTTTTTGTTACAAACATATACACAGTTATGGTCATTTTGGCAAACTCCAGCTAATTATTGGTGGGGGTAAACACAGCCTTTTGTTTTGGTAGAACCACTGGTGCCCTGCTGGTTAGCTGGAAAACCTCACCACTTGAAAGTTCTTATCCAAATAGCACTAGAAACTCATGCAGTGAGGGGCTGAGGAGACACAAATCAGCCACTAACTGCTTGGCCACTGTCGCACCCAGTATGTCTTGTTAACCAATTTATATCCTGTGAGTCAAGACAACAGGCATATGTTGCATAGTTTTATATGTTTACTGGTACATACAGACATCACATGGCTGACAAACCAGGGGTTCTTGGTTCGAGCGTATTATATTTTATTTTCCTTTTTTCCCTCATTTTATTAAAGAATAAGAATATATGACAAAGTCCTATGAGTATTGCAACATATACCAAACTCCGAAAACGCACAAAACAAAGGTATTTCACATGCAAGCCAAGCGAAAAGTAAGTACAAATCTGTGATGAGTCATTTAAGGAAAAGAGCAAACCCGACAGTTACCGCCTTGGAACGGTCAGTCGGCAATATGGCCCGACTGGGGTGCTTAAACCGGTTTTACAGAGCTCTAACCTCGCACTTCCTGACGAGTTTCTCAAATGCAAGCAACATAAAGAAAACGATCTATTTGAAAACAAAATGTCTATGCGCTGATATTTTCTATACGTTATGACGAAAGTAGTGACGTCATCGACAAATAATGTCCACATAATGTTCAGAAAAGGAATATGGTATTTATTTCGATTTGAAAAACAACACAATAATGGTTGACCACAAATAAAATAACTTTCTGAATCATGAACAAACATGACCAGAGACGAATAAATGGTTGCAGCATCCTGTTCATGTGAAGATGGAATTGAAGAACCAAAGTTTGATGTCCATCAAAGGAAATACACGTAACAATCCTTATAGGATGAATTAAATGACAGCATAGATTACATGCACGGGGAGATATTTTACGACCTCCATTCTGCACAAGTAACATTGTTATGATCATGAATAAGAATATATGACAAAGTCCTATGAGTATTGCAACATATAGAAGTTCCAATTCTTTTGTAGAAGCAAGCTGGTTGGTTAACAATGTTGAGTTACTGCAAAGTTTTTACTTGAAAGACAGTTACTTAAATAGGCATAAACAAACAAGGCAGTAAAGTGGTGTTTAACCTCCCTAGCACTGGTAAACTAACTGTTAATGTTTTACTATTTAATCTTTCTAACAATCAATATCCATCCAATTTTATAATTTGTTGATAGACATAAAAATCACTAAGACAGAAGGGGATTATGATGATGCAGAATATGAACCAACCCTACTACTGTTGCTGCTGCTGCTACTACTACAAGTTACAGTTTCAAGGTTTCAAGACTATACATTTGGTATATAAATACCTATAATTAGGTATAATGGAACAATACTACTACTTACAGAATTTATGTTTCTTATCAACAGGTGTGGATCCTTCATAACATAACAACAGAACATGAATCAACCCTATTCATGATGGGTTATATGGTTGTAGCCATGAGCCATGGGTGATGAGGAATGCAAAAAACATTGGCAACATCAAATAAAGCCTATCATACACTGAAATTTCAGGTTAGCCACAGTTATGTTGACTTTTCATTGAACTTGTGGTCTTTTAGCATCTGTTCATTTACATGTTAATGACTTCAAGAAGCAAATCATGTTTAACTTTTATAATACTTGTAAAAGAAAAGGTTTTAACTCGTTTTTACAACAGTAAATAACACTTTTATCATTTCTAAGGAAGAAAATCTTGATATATAGATTAAAGTTATAAAACTTATTGACTTAAAATTATTAAGGCAAAATATTACCAGGGGTTAATATTTCTTCTTCTCTATATATATATCTTGTTTTGAATTAATTGTTCCATGAAAATATTATGATAATAAACACATAAAATACAGTCAGGTACTACAAAAATAGTGTCTATACATGTGTGTTAAACATAAAATCATTTCTAGTAACCATAGCCTTGTTTATATATTTCGAGAATATGATAAGGTTAGTGTTATGAGTGCTCATTAATTGAACAAACTTATTTATTGTGGGCCATCTTTGATAGACTCTGGGTAAATATTGTTTTCTCACTTCAGAGTAAAAAGGACAAACTAAAAGAAAATGGTATTCATTCTCAATAACATTCATACTGCAGTAAGTACAAAGCCTGTTTTCTCTTGAAACATGTGTGTACCTCCCTTCTTCAATACTTAGTGTGTGTGCTGAACAACGGAATCTGGTAAGGTGTATTCTGATTGAGTCATTTATAACAATATCAAGAATTTTTTCGAAATAAAATGAAGTTTTAAACAATCTATAAGACTCGAGTTTAGACGACCAGCTAACATCCGAATAACATTTCTGTATATAGTTATCTTTTATTCGTTGTATAATCATGTTTATATCACAGTTAGATACAGTTTCTTTGTAGAATATATATGCAAAGCCCAAGTCTTGGCGAAGATTTTTTATTTTAGCTTTCCAATTCCGATCGTGACACGATACCACAGAATCGGATGCTGCTGTGTATATTCTACCAGGTAGAGACTCAGGATTAGACTTTAATTTATACCAATAGTTTATCATTCTTATATTTCTTATGACATACAAGGGAAATCGTCCAGTTTCACCATAGACCGTCACATTTGTGGTTTTTGGACCAACCCCTAGGATTTGTTTTAAAAATTTAAGATGGACTTTCTCAATATCAGTACTAGTATGGAATCCTCACACTTCACTTCCGTACATCAATATTGGCAATATCATTGAGTCAAATAATTTGATCTTATCAGATATCTTAAATGACAACAAATAATCTATTAAAGAAAAAACAGCTTTCGCTGCCTGCTCAGATAACTTCTTTTGCGTCTTATAAAAAATCCCATTAAAAGTTAATGTTATTCCTAGATAACTAAAGCTGTCCACAATCTCAACTGATGTATCACCATATTTTATGTCCAAAATCTCTGCCCGCTTGTTATTTTTCTTAAAAACCATCACTTTTGTTTTTACAATTTACTGATATTCCCCACTCAGAACAATAAACATGAAGTCTATTCAGTAAGGTTTGTAAACCAGAAGCACTATATGAAAACAAAACAGTGTCGTCAGCAAATAATAGCAGAAAAAGTTTGATTTCATCTATCACGATGCTGTCTATATTTTCAGAATACAGTTTTTCATGCATGTCATTTATAAAAAATAAAAACAATAAAGGCGATAATGTTTCACCTTGTTTCACCCCGGTATATGTATCAAAGAACTCAGAATAATTACTTAGTCCACTTAAACAGTTATTTTTGTCTAAGTTAATTGTATTATTAGATTGCATGTTAGGTAGTTGATCTTTGTTTTAATACATGTCTTAACGTCTTTATATATTGCCATTATCATCCTCGTATATTTAGAGGACACATTATTTTGCAACAATTTAAAAAGCATGCCGTTCCTGTACACTAGATCAAATGCATTTTTTGAAATCTACAAACGCACAATATACGTTTCGTTTTTCTTGATTAAGTACTCTAAGTACTCGTGAACTTCCTGGTTGATGTATGTTTCTTTTTAGAAATTCTGCGAACTAAACCATATACATCAAAAGCACAACTATATAATTCATTTGAGAAAGAATCTATACCCTGATCAAGTCAGCTGAGATATGTATCCATAAGATATCTTAGATTTGAGTGTTTGAGAAAAGATGATATTGTTAGAAACTCCTATACACATCATGTCAGTTTAATGACCTCCCCACATTTAGTTTTAGTCTATAGTAGATCTTGAACCTAGTTGGAGTTGCAAGTCATCTATTAAAATAGTCTAGCTGCAGGTGCACCTTTTTATCAGAGTAGAAAAAGTACCCTTTTAAGCTCACATGAGCTTATGCCGCAATATGGCTATGGGAAATCTTGAGTTAGAGCCTAGAAATTTGGTATTCTTGTCCTTTGGGTTGCCCTGTATAAAGATAATTTTGATCTGTCAAAAAAGAGGTGTGTGGTCATTTTCCATTTAATTCAATGGACCCGTATGACGCATTAAAGCGGCACGAAAAACAGCCTCCTCATGCCGGGAGACGCCTTATGGCGTCGCATTTTACCTGCCTCTGGCGCCGAGCGCCGTATTAAGGCGGCCCTGAAAATGTCTCGGCTACTGCCGAACGCCGCGATCATGCGCGCATTATATATGCTGGTTAAAATTCGTGTTTTCAAACACTTTCGAGTCTCGGCCAATCAAGTACATCACAGTATCGTTAATGCTAATGTCATCTTAATCTAAATCTACCGGCTTAAATCCTTTTTTGTTATTTCATTTATTGTAGTAAGACAACAGAAAAATCGGCGACATTTTCTCTGATTCACATCTAATTTGAAACATTTCTCGGCTGAAATACGATCGTATAAGCAGTTTTCAAACCATTAATTTATACTTCGATCTCAGCCAATCAGAAACCTTGTTACATCATATATTGGAATTCCATGTAACCCGGATGTAAACGCAGTGAATTAATTATGTCAAGACAAAGAAAGACGGCGACGTGCCTTCCTGTTAGCTTTAAGATTCCTACTTATACGCATATGTATCGGCGGATATGTGCAATTACCTGCGTCAGATCCAATAATTATACGATATATGCAGATATCAATAGATAAAAGACAAAATCTAACTCTTGGAAATCGCCGAAGTTTTCAATCAAATATTAAGTTTAAGAGTGTTATTTTCTCAAACTACCGGTAAATCGCAATTTTAAATCAAAGATGGCCGACTGTTTTAAAGTTACTCATTATATAAAATATTATATATAGCAGTGTTATTTACATTATAAACATAAAAAAAAACTTGATGAGGTCAATAATATTTCATTTTAATAATTTGTAATGGGTTAATTTTGATATTATCAATCGTACGTGTTCTTTAGATTTCAGTCATTTTTCAATCTTTTCTGAAGTATTTCTTCTCATACCGTGTTAAAAATTACATGGTTGTGTAAACACTTTCTGTGCTACAAGTATGTGAAAATATCCTTTTAGAGTATATCCAAAATGACATGTTTATTGTGTTGTGTATACAACCATCCCCAATATCTTCCACTGACCGGTAATCCACACTAGATGTGTCTAGGCATGAGGGGCAGATAAGACCCCCACAAGGTGTAGGGGATGACTGGTTAATTGGCTGTAGGGCTCAATGAGTTAAGTCTATATAGAAAAACTTAGAAAACCTTCTTGTCAGAAACTACAAGAGCTTGAGCCTTCATATGTGGTATACATATTTTTGGGTAGTCCTGTATCAAGCATGTTCACAACATTTTGATCTGTAAATGGCTGGCCACAGTGAATGTAGCCATTTTCATGAAATATAGGTATAGGAAAACTTTGAAAATCTTCTTTGATCTGTCCAAAAGCATAGCAACAAGGGCTAAATGTCTATGACACTTAGGTGAGTAATATAGGGCCTCATGGCTCTCTAGTTTAATATTTATTAGCATATTATAAGTAGAAGAACTAAATATTCACAATGACTTGATGTCCAACGAGGATTTTGGCGAAAATCTATTTTTAGTGTTAGATTGCATAATCCTGCATTTTTGCAGATACTGTGCAGTGACATTTCTATCATTATAGCACAGGGGCACTTATGAGGTGCCCAGGAACTGAACCCGGCCGGTCCATTATGCTGACACCGACGAGTCAGGCGTAATGCTGTCCCTTTAGCCCCGAGCGTTAGAATGGAAGCCACTACTACCAACTTTCAAGACTTTTGTTTGACCCGGCCGGGGTTTGAACCCATGACCTCACGATCCGCAAGCCGACACTCTACCACTTGAGCTATTATTATATACATTGCACAACTCCATTGTGGTATTAGAAAAGTATATGCTTAGGAACAATTTGGTTGTTTTTTTCCTGATGATTTAACATTTTCACCTATTTTAACCCATAAAGTTATTATTTCTGTACTCTTTCAGTTTCATCTGTTTATTGTTTTGTTATTGTACCTGTTATATTTTGGAACTTAAGCATTTTTATACACCCATCGAAGACTGATGTATTATGGGATCAACCTTTGCGGGTGGGCTGGCAGGCTGGTGGGTGGGCGTGAGGCGTCCAGATGTTTGTCTGGAGCATAACTCCAACACTATTTAAGCTATTGACTTGATACTAATAGGTGGATAGATCTCATTGAGGCAGAGGGCAGTGCACAGAAACCATCACTCTACACTTCGTGATGTTGGAGTTATTGTCCTTTGTTTAATTTTCTTGTCCAGAGCATATCTTCTACATTTCAAAGCCATTGACTTGAAATTTTATTGAGACGAAGTGCAGTGCGCAGGAACCATAACTCTGTACTTCATGATAGTTGAACTATGCCCCTTTGTTTGATTTTATTGTTCGAAGCATAACTCCTATGATATCAAAGCTATTGAATAAAAACTTTGCAGGTGGATAGATCTCATTTAGACTGAGTGCAGTGCATAAGAACCGTCACTTTACACTTCATGATTTTGGAGTTATTACCCTTGGTTCAATTTTTGTACTTTATGTTTGTCTAGACTATACTCCTACATTATCGAAGCTATTGGCTTGAAACTTCATAGGTGGATATATGTTATTGAATGAAACAGACTGCAGAGTACAAGAACTGTCACTCTCCTCTTCTTATTTTTGAGTAATGCCCCTTTCTACACAAATGCCATTGCTCTCATGTATTTTTTATATTTGATGTTATTTTCTATATTATATGTTATTATAGATGATTTTTTTCAATAACCCAGATTGCAGTCCACAATCATGGCAGTGTGCAGTGCACAACAGTGCACAGCAGTTTGGCAGATTAAAGATTTTTGTATGTTATTCTACTTTAATTTTAGTTTTTCTTGCAATAACCCAGAATGCATTCCAAAACTTTGCCATACTGCATTGCTCAAGAGTGCACTGCAGTTGGTTTCAAATTGCTCAATTGACGGTTGTTACTATGTAATGCTCATTACTATATATGGACTTGCCAATGAATTTTCATATTTGTGTAAATTGATCTGGCACTTTATTGTTTTTTCTACTGTGCATAAGACAATTACAGCATATTTTAGCATCTGTCTTAACTTATTTTTTATTCCATTGAATGTTGGTGTTCATTTGTAACATGAACAAACAGATGGATATGCCTATTTTAAGTGCATGTATTGTTTACTGGACCTGGTAGCGCAATCAGTAGAGTGTAGGCTCCAGGTACAGGAGGCCCCGGGTTTGATCCTTGGCTGCGACATACCAAAGTCAATAATAAAAATTGTTATGGTATAGCTTACTTGCTAACGCTCAAGCAAATATAAGGGTAGTTCCACGACTGCTTGACCCGGTGTCAGGATAATGTGACTGGGTATGGTATTATGCCAGGTGTTCATGGCATGCTGTACACAGTGAAGGCAACCCTATATCTGCTTCAAATGGACATCTCCAAATAACTGAAATACTATTGGTGGGACGATAAACCCAACCCAATAAACAAACATGTATTGTTTGTTTCGTGACTATGGAATTAAAATTGTGGAAACAAGAAAACAACAATAATGTGCATGAGATACAAACATGTATCAACAATCTGCTTCTTATCTGCCAACGATATATTTGATGGTCTGAAAGTTTTGCTGTAATCTATCTAATTTTAGCTGAGATAACTATAAATACTGAGTATTTTTTTAGCGATAAGTACAGTCTAATAATAAAGTCAGTGTTCAAAATCATCTTTATAACGACTAAAGTATGGGTTTATGCAAAAATTATTAACAAATTCCCCAAACATGGGCTAGATATTGGTACATGTTTTTAATATCGACAAGTTGTTGGATACCACCTTTAAAATGAAGTTAACTATCATTTTTTTTTCTATTTAAATGTTAAATGATCAACTGTCAAATGAGTGTTTGTGTCTTGAGCCACAATATTTTCAGTACAATACATTTCTTTATTAATTATTGAAATGTTTAAGTTGATGAAAGAAACTGATAAGGTTAAAGTGTTCATCATTGCCCTAGTACTTATTGCTAAGCATTATCAAGAATAGAATAATGTACTGCCGTGACCATTATGCAATACTTGTAATGACAGCGTGCACCATGCTTAAACATGCTAGCTATTTTTGGAATATAATTGAGAGGATTTTGGATATAACTGCTACATTTCAAAAGTTTTGTAGGAGAACATGCCTTCCAGACCACGGTTAGCACCTCTAGTGCTCTCTCAATTAGGACCCTCTGAATAATACTGGATCCGCCCTTGTACTTGATTTTAAGATTGGTTACTAGCTGATTGGTAAGTCAACGGTACATTATACAGCATGTATTATGCGAATAAGTTACTGAAATTACAAGTATTTTCTGAAGATAAGATAGACAAAGTAACAAAAAGCCAAATTAATAGTTATCAAAATTGATACATAAATGTTACTGGTTCTCTAAATGCATTTTGCTTTTTTATGTTTATAAAACCATTCCTCTGACTGACATGAACTGCACATTTTTCTTTTCCGTATGTAGTGCTGGTCTAGTTGAATGACACGTGTAGTCCTACCGTAGTACATAAACAAAACGGCGTATGTCTGTGTATGTTACCCGTATTGGTACGACTTTAACTTGGCGCGATATTGTTTGGCACGAAAAGTTCTGTCACAGGTAGGAGCTGGGAACCAAACTACATTTGCAATTGTTTATATTAACATACGGGCATTTGTGCATAAGTTATGCAAATTAGGATCAACGATTTTCAACGAATGACGGCGTGCAAAGTGAAAGTATGATTATTTTATCTATGAAATTACGATCAAATATCGTGTGTTTGTGGGAAAGTCACACACACATTATCGAATTACTATATACTTAGCTTCCTTATATATTTATTATTCGTTTTGAGCTTATTTTTTGTTTATACATAGTACGGTATTGTCTGGTTGGCGCTGCAACTTTAATGGTCTATAGGTAGATTAGATTTAAATATATGTGGTTATTTTGGTGACATTTTCTTAAATACCTATGTAAAGGTCAGCAAAAATATGTAATGAATTAACGAATGAAAAAATATACCACATAGGTTTATAAAAGTAAGGCAAAATGTAAGGAATTATTTCGTTCATTTTTTTTTCCATTTATTAGCCCATTCCACACGATTTCAAAAAGTATGATGTAAATTTAAACATGATTACCTTTTCGTTTGGTGAAACATCCATCTTGAAAGATTCGCGACATTATTCCGAAAATGTTTATAGCTGTTGTATCACAGTCACATTCACAACGCTGCTCGTAATCTTCTTCACACGTTGAAACTAATGAAATACTGTTTGTTCTGTTCTGTACCCATACATGCACATATCCCCTGACTCATAGACATAAGGAAGATAGACCGGCTATCCTATTGGCTGAGTGCTGACGCGTCATCGGACCATTGGCCGCCATATTGGAGAGACTATCAAGTTACTGAAAACGGCGTCTGCCATTGCGAGCAATGGGACAACAAAACTTGAAAAAGGTTTATAATGGCCATCAGTGTTTTGCAATCAACTGCAATAATCGTAGAGATCTTGAAACAAGATCTAAGGGGATAACTTTTCACCAGTAAGTAGCTTTTTATTTGTTTATATCAGAAAGAAATCTCGCAACATTGAACTTGTATTTACTGACTGTCACTAAATACTTTCAGTACAGACAGAGCTCTATTTCATCGATCGAGAGAGAAAGAGAGAGAGAGAGAGAGAG